>JAVSBS010007222.1:40043-156582 GCA_033124195.1 Coracias cyanogaster | reverse complement strand
AATCTCCGTGGTTGCCTATGAGCTTGTTGGGGTAGTGTCTCGCCTTGCCCTCGATCCTCTTCCCTTTTGGGAGGCGGCGTGGACGCTGGCGCCCGGACCGCGACACTATGTTAATATAGATATATCTACAGAGTATAATGAATAAGCTGTTGCAGGTTTAAGTGAGTGTTTTGTGACATACATCACACATTTGTGTTCTTTGCTATTTAGGTGGAGGCTATTGTCTCCAAAGAGTTAGTAGTACTATGTCTATACTGACATATTTCTCCCTGAAGTTTGTAGATAAGTTTCTGAGCTTAAATCACTGATGCAAAACCTGGGTTAGGAGGTCTCCAGGCAACAATTTCAAGAAATTTGTTAGTGAGAGTAGCTCCATGAGCTGAATTTGATCATGCTGGAACCAGAAGGATCCCTATGCCTAATTCCTTAGGTTGAATTTCTAGAACAACTGTGGCCTTTTCAAGCTTTTACAATCGTGTTCCCTCCTCATTTTGCTGGTTTTCTTGCACTACAAGCTCTGGAAAACAGCTGCATCATTCAGTATAGATGCCCAGGGGTGTGTGGCCTTCTAAAGGCTTTCACAGTCATAACCACCTGCCCTATATGTCAAACATACCTAGCCATGCAGCTACTCTGCTGCATGACCAAATCATCTGCAAGAAGCAGTTGTTTATGCACCAAAACCAGGTCTACAACACAAAATAATGCTCAGACAAAAGGAAGACGTATGCATATACAAAGATATACTAGTAGGCAAAAACTACATCATCTGCACCAAAATTTTAAAGGAATGATGAATGCCCCTGTAATACAAAACAAATAAATTCCTTTAATAGCGTATTAGCAAGGCACCAATCACCCTGCTTCAGTCTCTCTTTCCCTTTCCTAAGTGTAGCTGCATTCAAAATCCATGGCTACAGAACCACCACCATTGTGAGTATACCAATGTAAACAAAATTGCCCCAGCCTGCAGAGGCTTTTGGCTAATGTATGTCCACAAATGTGCAAGATACACTCGGGTATGTGTATCTGAGTATAAATATATGCATAAGCATATGTGCAACTAATTCAGTTGCAGTATAGCAAAATTAGATCTCCTGTTTTGCCCATGTTTTATTTCTTTACAAACATCAGAGGTTGTAGGATCTTCCCCTTTTCTCGTATTAAGCATCTTTTTTTTTTTTTCCTTTATCATCTTTTCTTATGGCATATATAATGTTCTTGCCTTTTTGAATTTTTCAGAGGGCTCCTTTTTTTTTTTAAGCACTTTCTGGACTCTCAATTACTCACAAGCATAATAATTCATATTTCTCTGTTACTTCCTTACATATCACTTCAATGTTTCTGTTTGAAATGAAACCAAGTATGAACACTCTCCAAGAAGTCAATTAACTTTGACATGTAGACAATCTCTCATGATACTCTCATTTAGGGGACTGTATTTCTAGAACTTTTTTCCTCATACTCCATTTCATATGAATCCTGCTAAATTCAAGATTTTCTAAAATGAATATATTTTTCTTACTAATGAACAGAACAGTCACATTTTCTAAAGCATTTATGCCACAGAAGTATGTACTCAGCTGATTCTAAATCTTCCATGAGGTGCTTTTTTGGGGTTTTGGGAACCTTGTCTTCTGGCTTTCAGTAAGGTTCTTAAGTATCTAAATCATTGCTGATGTTTGGAACTGAGGAGCCAAAATCCTCATTTAGAGGGCTTTACTCACAAATTCTGAGCACCATCAGGCACCTTGTCACTTTCAATGTGGTAGTCATGTCAACAAGAGGCCAATGGTGCTTGTTGTGTAGCCAGGGGATTGAACTGAAGTGCAGAGAATAGAAAAGTTGTGCATCTGACTCAGTCTTAAAAATTGACTCAGTGTAAAAGAAACTTAACTGGCAATACACAGTTCTGTTCTGGCTTATTAACAGAAATACGAAGGAGTACTATCCTGTTTCTACCAGTACAGCAATAATTTGGACAGTAGGTGTTTGCATTTCTTGGTTTTGGAATCTTGACAGCTGGCATTGCTAGATTCTGTCTTCTTGCATTGCCTTTGATGCTTGAAAAAATAACGCTGGCATGTTAAATTTTACTGCCTTATAAACATAAAGTAGAAAATCACTTAAAATTATTTCTGGATTTTCATTAATAAGCTTAATAATATCTTAAGAAATCTTTGGCAAAGCAACCAATTAGAATGAAGGGATTACAAGCTTTAGATTTTAATGAGAATTGGTTGTTTGTGGTATTTCTTGTTCTGCCACAATCCACCGTCAAAAGAATGTGTATTAAGATTTCTGTGCCTAGAATCACAAAATCCAAGTATCATATTTGCATTACTCATATAGGCTTTGAATTGGACTAGTCAGATAAACAGTTTTAAATGTGCACATTCATTTGATTTTATTGGCCATTTTTCCTTTTGTTTATAGGCAACACTGATTTTTAGGAAGGAATTCAGTGGCCAGCTGCCCAAATTAACAAATAGTGAAAAGATCAAAGTAGTGCATATTGCTACTGTGGTAGTTATTAGCATTTGTGATACCTTATTCTCATGACAGAACAGAAAGTGGCATAACATCAATCTTGTTTTGTTACAAAAAAAAATAAAAAGGGGAATTGGTACAAGTACAGCTGTTTTCATTATAATCTCAAGAAAGTAATGTCAGAGTCCTCTTCAGGGGCTGTAATGAAAGGACCTTTGAAGAGCTAGTGTATTCTTCTGTTAGTCACAAAGGTACTGTACGCAGTAATTCCTTTTCTTAAGAAGTGGCTGTTCCGTTAGACCAACAGGAACTGATCACGAGGGTCCCACTATTGCTGAGATGGGGTCATGTAGAGTGGAAATATGAGCTCTATAACCCTTGACCCCTTTCCCTCTTTATTTCGATTCCTTTAACAATGCATGGTTGGCAGACAAAAACAATGAAAAGTTCCAATCTCTTTTGTTTGGCTTGGGAAAAACTCAAGCCAGCTCAGTTTTGTTTTTACCTAAAAGTATGTCTGGGTTTCAATTAAAAGGAGCTACTTTAAGTTTGCTAGTCTGTGAAACTTTGAAAAAAGCCATTGTTGCCCATCCATGATCTAAGCAACAATGAGATACAGATTCTCACAGTGTGTCACAGTAAAACTACATCTCATTTCTAACCAATAGAGGCTAAGAAAGGATGGACTGCTAACAAGCTGTATTTTTTTAAAACTACATACCCACTCATGTCTACTTATTAAACCATTACTTTTAAAACAGGACACAGTTTTTTAGAAATACTGGCAAAAAGAAGAACCACAAATAGTGACTTGGGAACTTAGCAGCTGATGCCCTCACCTGTTGTCCCTTACAGAAATGGTGTGTGTTTTATCATAGTGGGAAGTTTGATTATCTGAAAAATCAAAACTCATTGACTCAGGACTCCAAAAAAATTAGGAATTGAATTTATATTATAAATTAAGATTAATGACATCTATTTCTGAACTAATCAGGGTCTTATGTACATGTTCACTCACTTTGCAGGTCTGGGTTCATGTAGAGACAAATAATTTAACTTCATATTTTCTCTATGGTTTGGTAAATTTTCTGTATTTTAACATGATTATATACCAACTCACTGTCTTCTTAACATACTTAGGTACATGAAACAGTGATTTCTCTTATAAACATCTCCTCAGCATCAGTTGGTAAAGAATTGGTCCCTGCTAGCTCACTGTGAGTCTGTGCATTTGAAAAAATTTTGCATGCCATAGCAAAATTAATCTGTCGGAATCTTCCAGTGTAAATTTTGTAGTAAACACACACATTGTAAATCATCTGCAGAGAACTGTACTAGCTGACACAGCACAGATTTGTCCAACACAGTGGGTATGCTGGAATAAAGGGAAGACACAGTAGAAATCCTTATGCTATTGAAACATCCATAACTTTCATAAGCTCAGCAGCTTATCTTTGCTGCATTTTGGTGTTTACAATTTACAGCTTTGGGTCAGTCTCCAGGTATATGACCTGTGTAAGTAGATCCCTTCCTAAATACAGATCTCCCTGCCAGAAGAGACACTGGAAGACCCTTTCTTTGAAAAGCTTAAGTGTTCCATTGTTTAACAGAGTACCATCAACTGAACTACCAAGCAGTGGAGAAGAGTTGGTTGATGGATGTATAATTACAGCTTTTGAAGGACCACAACTAAATAATGCTAACCAGTTTGTTATTCATAGTTTTTATTATGCATTTCCAACAAATATATTTGGCGGGTACTCAGCCTTCACTTGCTAAGGAGAGCAACGTAAAAAGATTCCTCACTAAATTTTAGATTATAACAGATTTTTAATTATTTCCTTACAGCGAAGTTTACTTTTGCCTTGCATCATTCTTTAACCCTAAAGTGATAAATTCTTATAGAACTTGATAAACTTTTGTGGTTCAAATCTAGTTGTTAATATTTCGTTTGTAATATCACAGTGTGTGTCCTCAGTTCCACTGATAGACAGGAATTAGTAACATACGGTTCTGTCGAAAAAGTCACTAAAAAAAAATGATTCAAAGTGAATTATAAGCCACGTCTGGGACAGTTTTGTTACTGAAGTACCAATAATTTATTGTACATACAATTAAGAAGAAATATTTTCAATAATGATTCCTAAACTTGGGATTGCTAGGAATTCTTTCAGGCTCAGGACCAACTTGGCATAATAAAGACATGACAGTTAGATGTAAAGTAGATGAAAAGGATTACTAGGTTTCTTCCGAATAAGAGAAGGCATATAACTTGTCGGTCATTGCCAACCACTTGACCAGCTGTCAGAAAGAAATAAATGTTCTTATTAAAAATAGAGCTAAATGAAAGAGAAGGTCATACAGTCCGCCTTCTTTTGGTGCTGAAGGTAAACATTTGTTACCTTTTCCAGACAAAATTGATGTACAGACGTAAAAAGTACCTCAAGTAGGGAATTTCCACAGGCAGATGCAAGGTTCTTGTCTAGATGGGTACGGTCTAGGAATTAAATTCCTTTATAATACACTATTCTGAACATTATAATATTGTTGACACCTAGTAGTTTGATCAAAGCACACACATTCATATTCTGTTGCTTTAAACAGAAGTTAACTTTTTTTCTTTTTTTTTTTAATTCAGAATTTAAGGAGACCACGGACAAAATTTTGCTTCTAGAGGTGTGCATGACTTCCACTAGCTTTTATGAAAACTATAAGTATGCCTATCAAGGCAGAATTTAACCTGGTGTATGGTTTTGATTCACCCTATATTCCTTTAATGTTCAAAATCTTAAAGATTATTTGGATAGAATACATGAAAGGGAAGAAAATATCTGAAAAAGGACAGAGAACAATTATTCTCTGTTTCAAGGGTGAATTGCCTTAAGTGAGCAGAAATCAGTCACAGGAGGCTGCTTGCTTCACTTATTTTTCTAACTGCTCTAGGCAAATAAAGATTAAGTCATTCTTTTATCAGGCATGCCCTCTCCCCAGTATAAAGACATAATCAATCTAAATTGAAGGCAAGTAAGAAATGCATAGAGGTTTGTTGGGGCAAGTTTTGGCTGTATAATGACATAAATATGTAGGACTAATTTTGGTTTAGATTTTATTCCAGTAAAATTGATAAAACAGGAATTGAGGTCAAAGATAAACACTTGAAATGAGTGTTTCAAGGTTTTATAATAATTTGATAAACAGTTGATAAAGGAGTGTTTCATGTAATCTTTACACTTTCTATAGAGAAATTCATTGTTGTAAAACATAGGTAGCTAAAATACAAGACCAGCTTTTCTCAGTACAAGATCAATCAGGATGGTTAAAAATAATTTACTCTACCCTGAACCACTGCAACCCTTAATTAAATTTAATCCTGTTCCCTCTTTTGGAAATCTCAAACAAGTTATGGTTCAGAGAGAAGGCAGAAAGTTCAGATACCCTGGGTTGTCAGGAAAGATTAAAAAGGCTAAATCTTATTTTTATACACACCTATACAAGTTCATGATTTTGATAATAAGAAGCATGTTTTATCTGACACAGGCTCAGATTTTGTTCTGCAAAACCAAAACTTAACTTATCAGCTCTTTCTAAGACCAACTCAAAATCACATTCATTCCAGTTTGCTCATAATAGAAATGACAAAAATAAACCCTTTTCTGAACTTGGGAAAAAGTGTGATTTTTTTCAACCTCTGACGATCAGAATAAAAGAGAACAAAGACTCAAACTACACATAGTCTGATTTTTAAAAAAGAAAATGTGGCTTTTCTGCCTCCTTCTTGGTCCTTTTTGTGGCTAGGAAAGTTTTGTTGAATCCTAGGCATGTGTATTTCTGAAACTGGAGCATAGAACCAAGAATGTTCCCCGGTAAAAGATTTTATTTACACTTAAAAAGCCTTATGAGTTCTGCCAGATCGGTTCATATTTACAGGAAAGAGAGATAACAACTGGGACAGTGCAGCGCACAGCAGCCACTGCACTAGATAAATCATCAGGTAACTATCACATGAATTTTAGTCTTGTGTAAAGTCACACCTTAATTTTTTTTGCCATTTCAATGATGTAGTTTTCAGCTCCCAAAAAGGAAGGATAGCATAGACTTTGTGGCACTGATTAATTTCTGAGTTAAATAGGGGTTTTAGTAACAACTGAGAAAACAGAGGGACCAAAGCAGTACTCAGGAACACTATTTGGTGCAAATTTTTCTGTTCTACTAAGAAAAGGGCAGCTTCCATCATAATTTTTTCTTGGAGCCTTGAAGAGTTCCTTGGAGCTGCAATGGACTTCCAGGAAAAACACAGATAGGGCTAGAGAGGCTCCAAGTAGTTTTCCCCAAAGACAGAATGTACCTAGGAGTTAGGGCCCTTGTTCCTGTCTCACTGTGGTGAAGAGTTTCCTCCTGAAGGTTGGGATGGATTCCAGAAGCCTATGTCAGCTGCAGAAATTACACTGACAGATAGGTAGCCCTGCCATAGCAGCTGCCTGGGTCTAGAGGCAATGTACACTGTGCCCTGGGTCCACAGCTCCCCCTGCTACAGCTAGCTTTTGTATTCCCAGCTAAACTTTTTTTTTGTATGAAAACAAAACATTTTGAGCTAAAATGTGCAGCATACACCAGTTTTTTTAATAAACCACAGCAGTTCAAACACTGACAGATTTGCCACATCTTTTCATTTTTAATTGAATGACCCCATTTTTCTTGGCTCAGCTCTGATGCTGAACTTAATTTCCACATGTGATGAAACTTTTAAAATACTGAATTGCTCCAGTTGTGTGTTGATATCACTGTTAAAGCCATAACCAGAACACTGCATGTAACTCTTCCTGCATGTAACTTTAGCTTTGTTGTGTACTCTGTTTACTTCTAATGTTGGTACAATATATAGTCAAATGACTCTGCCTTTTCTGCAGTGATTAGAGATTACCGTGTGAATTTTCTTTAGTGGAAAACACTGTGAATTTAAGCATTCCATAACAAAACCAACAAAACAAAAAGAAACTGCTGAACTGAAACACTGCACAGGGTAAGCTAATTTTTAATTGAAAAAACCTGGTGTTCAGCTGCCCATATTTGTTAGCATGCTGGTGCCTTTTGAAATCAGTTACTTTATTTCACTCATACATCTGACAAAGATGGTAAATTTGTTCAATTGCAGATGAGAACTCTGAGCCTACTGGAAGTTGATTTTTCTGTCAGCATAGAGGAACTTACAGCAAAAAGCACATCTGTCCCAGCTGTCTTCTGACATGGGGAAAGGAACACCAGAATGTGCCTGTGTCCGTCTGCTAGCCTGAAAAATGCTCTTTCCTTCTGAGTGGCTCCTACTTTGCTTGCCTCAATCTTCTACAATTACTTCAAATTTCAAACATTTACAGACAAACTGGCAATATGTAAAGATCTGACATTCCACAGGCAATGCTCATTAACAGCAAGAGGCTGGCTTCTCATATGTTTCAAAATCTGGGGAGAACAGCAACTACAAAAAAAACGCTGCCACCCTAAGATGAAGGCGTATGGCAGATTTATTGTTTTACTTAATTGTCAACTGTACAGACCCCTAATTCTGGAAGAAGAGGATCCTCTTTTTCAATTGTTCCCTTAAGCCCGAAGAAAGCTCTCCCAGCACTGTACAGGGGGTGCAGGAATGCGCTACTTACTGGTGACTATCTCAATGTGCTTCAGGAAAAGGATTGTTGTGGGAGGAAATGTAAAAATAAAGGGCAATTGGAAATGTGAGTACTTACACCTTGGCTCCACTTTTAGGAAATGGAAAGGTAACTGTAGAAACACCAAGTGCTAGTAATCTTTGGCACCCTCATTATTAGGAAGTTTTTAAATTTTATTCATGTGGCTCGTATTCAACCTGACAAGTCATGTAGCGATTAAAAATTGGAATGCTGCAACAACAGTGTTAGAATTAGGATCAGTGACTGGTTTAACTCTCTCTGACAAGGAAAGCCTGGCAAATGACTCGGTTCCAGCCAGTAGGGAATCTTCAGCCTCACTGCGCACTTCCAATGTGTCGTGACATGCCTCATCAAGACAGCCAACATGGGCCTAGCAGATGCCCTCAGAAAGGTTCCTCTTCTTGCCTTTCTTGCTCCTATGCAGTTAGTTGCTGGACACCAGAGTAAGTGTTAGGATGTGCCTAATAGGAGCTAGATGCATTTTTTGAGAACTTGCATAAAGCCTCGAGGTAAAGAATTGGGCTTCTGGTTGTGCTTTTTCCTCCCCACTTTTCTGGAAAACCAGAATCTTTGCAATGATTCAAATCCAAAGATGGGAGGTTTCAGATCCCAGGTTCTTGTGTGATGAAACATTATGAGAAGCTGCTAGAAGGGATTACTGTGGAGCAATTACATGATCACAGAGGATTGAAATTTCCATTACAATATGTGGGCTCTACCATGGGTCATACAGCATTCAGACAGCCTCAGTCATATATTCAGATAATTATTTTGGCTCCCCTGGTATGTCCCTCTCTCTTTCTGTCTAATAACTTGCTGCCCTTTCTGCTGTACAGTTGCAGGACAGATGTCTTTGACTGATGTGTTTGAAATATGAGTGGCTTAATATCTGTGTTATAATAATAACTGATTTTTGGTATCCTGGGAGAACATCTCCCTTTATAGCTTAAGATACAAAAAACAAGTGACATTTGAAATAAGCAAGATCTACAGGTGGTAGAATTAACACTCAATCTGTCATTCTGGATGCAAAGCAGAGCCTCAGCCACCAGAGGATACAAAACAGAAAATATTTTGAGGTACGCAGTCTAAAAGTTTGTGTTCATTATGAAGACACTAAAAGGCAAACCTCACTCTCCCTTTCTCCAAAGTTATAGTAGTTTCTGGGTATATACAGCAAGTGGCATTTCCCTAGGCAGAAGGGCATGGATGGGAGCAGAGTTGGAAGAGCCATAGCAGAGGTCTTTCATTCCCTAGATGATATGGGGCTGGATTCCTTGACAGTTCTCCTGTAGGCAGTCTGCAGCATCCACTTTAGAAGGTAGGTAGTCTATTGACTTCCTATGTTTTTTCACTTCATGCAAAGCTTGCAAGAGTTGGATCTAGCCTTTACGTTTGTAGCTCTGTAATCTTTCTATGCCCTTTGGGGACAGGAATCCTTACCTCCCATGCCAGCAACTGAGATTGGTGGTAAGATTTTAGCCAAATATAGCGCCAACAATACTGATGGTTTTGCTGGCTTAAATATCTGATAGTAAAGAAATGACAGTTTTACTGGAGAAAAAATAAACAAGTGTTTGAGGTTTTTTTTTTGTTCGATTTTCCCAGTTAGCAAAATTTACTTATAAACAACAAAATCTAAAATTTTATTGGAGGACTTCATACTCAAACTCATGCCATTACAGTGTAGACTTTAAATATGCAATTGCAGATACAATCTGTCTCTGATAAAATATTATTGTGTGCTAGTAGAGGAGATACTAATCAGCTCTTGATTAATATTCATTGTATACATATATGTATTCAGGAAATTAAAACATATTTTCAGACAATCAGAGAGCATACAGCACAAAAGACTTTCCTAGATAAATTGAACAAGCAGTGGTCAAGGCAATCTCTTGAATTCAGTTAGTGAAAGGCCAGCCACTTCATTTTTTCATTCACCCCGGAGGATTAAGAAAAACTGAGCTGATAGAATCTTGTGATCCCACCCACTTTGGGTGCATGTTTTCTAATTAAAATGGAAATTTGATCAATTATCAAAACACACTGGCTGATAGAGATGTGCCATTCATCTTCTGTTCAATCCTACATCTGCCTTGGAAGCAAGAGGAGTGTTTTCAGGTTCTGCAATAATTTAGACATTAAAAATGCCATGATTATTATTATAGTCACTTCTAAGGCCATCATCATTAGTATTTTAAATGAGCTGCTGTCCTGTCCTCCACCAAGATCATGCAAAATTAGCTCACACATAAATGTATACAGAGAATTAGATATAGGGAGATAGGGATATACGACATCAACATAGTTACCTGTAAGTATCCTGGCATTTGCAAAGGCTAATCATTTCACAGAACTATTTGCAGACTCAGATATTTCTCTGTGAGATCTCCACAACCATCAAAGAAAACAGACACTTTTCCACAGAACTTTCATCAGGAAACAAAAATCTACTGTTCAACACATAGCTCCCATTCAAACCAATGGGACTGTCACGAGGAACTACCCACCAGCAGCAGGGTGTTATGCATAAGCTGCCCAGTTCTTGGTACACTTTGGGCACAAAATAGACTTCCATTACAAACATATCGAAACCAGAGTTCTGAGCAAGGAGCACTAGGCAAAGAAAACATTTTCACCATTAATATAAGTGTTTGGGGTAGCCTGCAAAATCAAGGCTCTTCTACTTATGTGTACATTTTTACAAATCTGGTTTTCAGAGTAGGCAGTAGGTGGACACTGAGGAGCCCTGCAAGGGTAACTGCTAGAGATAGATACAAATTAGCAAGCCAAAGTCCAGAAAATGGATGTTGCTGGGGCAAATGAAGAGGAAAAGGGTCAATCCACAGACAGAAATGAACACTGAATGCTTATAGAGAAACTTTTGTCCAAAGCATTAAACAATAACTGGGGAGACCATAATGGCCACTGTTATGCTACAATGAGAGACAAGCACGTGAGTTGGCTGCTTATGATGTTGTGTTGTCCTAATCCCTCTCGCACTGATTATATACCCAGTTAAAAAACTCTGAGCTCATACACATCAACAGGTCAAATGGCAAAGGCCAGTCTTAATGCACTAAGAAAGCAGACTGGGAAAAGCCACTGTTAATTTACTGCCTTCAGTGACAGGAATCTGCTGGTTCCCACCAGTCAGGCCTCAGCAGCTCAGCCTACCGAAAAAGTAGGTGAGTGAAACAACCATCACATTGAAAGCTGGAGACATGGCTCAAAATGAAGCAGGTGAAGCTCAGAAAGCTCTACAAATACAAGACTCAAAATATAATAGTTGTCTTTTTCCTATCGTGCATTGTCTGAGAATGTCCTTCAAGTGAAAATTTGATGGAAGAATAAAGATAAATGCCAGAAGGCTTAAGTGAAAATTCTCTCTCCTTTTTCTAACTTATATTTGCTTAATTATAGACTGTAGCTAGCAAAAAAGTGGTGTTTCAAGATCATACTTTAGTGGGCTGCTAGTTCTGCCAAAGGCAGTGGGAGTAAGATTATCAAGGCTCAGAAAAAGCAGAGGGACTTGCTTGCTGGTTCACATTAAGAAGGCTTCAGTACATGATCTTTTCCCACATTTTAGTCAGCACAGTGATCACTTTTGTTTCAATATTCAAGTTCCACTTAAATAACTCACTGAAAGTCTTATACGTCTATACTTATGCCTTAGCTCTCAAAGTTAGTAAAGTGGTTGTCCATGTAGACAGGGTGCTAAGGCATTTTTCTATTATTATAGCTGCAAGTATTCCTAAGATTAATAAAGATAGTTTCAACACATTTTGTACAGCCATATTGGTAATACTAATAATGTATTTGCTCCCCAGACATGGCATAAATGTTCAGCACTGGGACAAAATATCTGTGTAAGACCACCCTGCTGCAGAGGCTCTTTTACAGTGTAAGGAGAAGAGCAACAAGTAAATGTGACTGACTGACCAGACCAGAGACCCATTTCAGTTTTTGTACCAAAGACCATGCTGGGATTATAAAAACACTGCTTCTCATTGTAAATGCACAGTTATTTGGGATTGTTTCTAGTGTTTGTCCCCTCTCTGTGGGTGAGCCAGAGCTAACATAATATTGTTTGTTTGCAAATTACAGTAAGTTTATTCTTATTTCATACACAGTTATTTTCTAGAGTTTTTTATTCAGGCCTTGGTCTGTGTGAACAAAGTAGGAATGAGAGGGACAGAAGACATGTTTTTCTGCCTTTTTTTTTGGCTTTTTTTTAAAGAATGTTTCTTTGTCATCAATGAATTTCAGTGGGGAAAATAAATCTTGATTTGCCACCAAGTTCAGTAGCTGAATTGTGACGGGTGAAATTCTGACTGTCTTGATATCAGACTAGGATTACAAGAACATTTAATATTTTAATCTAAATTTGAAGAAAGGATTATATAATTCCTTTAGCAATAACTTGGGGCTTATACATTTTAAATTTCAAATATCCGTTTGAATCTCCGGAATTAATGGGAACACGCCTGAAAGAAACCTTAGATTAGATTATATTACATTGTTTATTTTTGGATAATTCAAAGATTATTTTTCCATCTGACATTGAGCAATAAAGAAAGAGTTAAATATAACTTTGGAAGGTATTTTAGTCATAACAGTAATCTCTTTACATATGAGTGGGTCAATAGTTCAGTAAAAGAAGGAACTATAACTTGAATAGACACTAATTAAAAGAATCAATTCTTATCCTACTACATATGTCCAGTCATATTAACACATTTCTAGATTTCTTACTCAGTGGACTAGTCAAGATTAAAGGATTTGCTAATATGGATGAACTGAGTATGCTTCCAAACTGACTGAGCAGATTTGTGAACAAATTAGTTCATTTAAAATTGACAGTGAAAGATTGATTTTGCACAGAATGAGTTACCTAAGGTATTCATCATTTCCCCTGCTTCCACACACAAGACAGAGATCTACTTCTTTTTATTTCTGATTGTAATAGGACTGCTTACTGAGCACCTTTATTTTACAGCCATGATTGCAGCCTGTCATTCTTTTAATTTAGACATATTTTAGCCTCCACAGACCTTTCAGAAATAACTTCCTTAAAAGCCTCAGTCTAATGACTCATTACATGAGTTACTCAATTCAACCACAGTACTTTAAATTATAATGCAAGGGGAAAAATTGCTAATTACACAGAAAAAGATCCAATTACTCCTGAGACCATTTGATTCATTATTCAGATTGTTTTGGGGGGTGGGGGAGGGAGGAAGGGTGTCTCTAAACATGGGGTTATGTATCAATGTATTGTGAATAACACTTAGATGTCAGATTTGCCATCAGTTATCATCATTCAGTGGTATCCAATATAACTGTATTTCCCCCTGCCTATCAAAATAGAGTCTTCCAGACTGTGATTCACGCGTGTGTGCCAATGCACAGCTCTTTGTTTTTAGCCATTAAATGACATTAGAAGAAAGCTTTAACCAATATTCTCCTAATACTACTACATGGTAAGCCATTTGCTCAGTTTCCAGGGGAACATATGTGACCACAAATGCAAAGGGAAGTCCCCTACAAGTCACAAATCCCCAGAGATGAGAGTTTCTCTGGTGATGAAATGTGTTATGCTTAATTTTCTGCTAGCCCTGAGCCCATGAGCATCCAGACACTTTGCATGTGACTTGCTCATGCCAAGGTCCCGCCCATGATTCAGCGTGATGTTTACAGTTGGTTGGGAGCTGAAATCAAAAGAAATGACAAACCTATTCAGTGTTGTCCCCTCCAAAGTAAAAATTACTGAGATTTATCTTGTTTTAGCTACCACCATAAAACCCTTTGGACTTTTCAGAGGCAGATCACATCCAATCTAAACTTGGCTTTTGTTATGGGGCATTCAGGATTCCCTTAACAGGAACCACATCTCCTCAAACTTGTCTGTAGTTTAAGGGCAGAAGGGAATCTGAAACCAGTTAACAACATTCTGTTTCCAGTCTGACAGTTCTACTTACTAGATAATTAAAAAAATTTAGACGTATGTGTGCTTTTAGCTTACTTTGCACAGATGTGAAATGAGATCAAATTTTGGTCCAAAGACATTTTAATGTCGTTGTCTGAGTGTCTTTATACCAAAAGTAACAAGACCAGTGCAGGTGATTGTAATGTAGAAAAATTGATAAAATCCTACTCATTTATCTTACCGCATACTAATGTTTGAGTCTTACTAATCTTACTGTATTAATGTGAAGTAGAACAATTTTAAGAGCTCTTAATGATAACAGTTCTTTCAAGAACTTACAGCCTGCTCAGTCATGGCTCCATTTTTCTACAGGCTTTGCTAACTGATTCAACACTGCACTTGTTCCCTGAAACATATGTTCTTCCATAACAATTACTCTTTTGCAGTATATCCAGTTTAGTCATATTAAACCCATCTCACCTATAATGTGTGAGCCAAGGATTCCCATCTTTTGCAGGATGTCAGTTTCTACACCACGTTTTCATTTCATGCCTCACTGTAATCTGTTCATTTCTTATCTTCCATTCACACTTCTTACTTCCTACTCAATTTCCTTTTCTTTTACCTAAATGTCTCAATATTATTTGCTATTTCTGATGGTATTACAGATCATATTCCCTTTTCTAAAATTTTGTGGAACTTCTCCTGACAAGCGTGTTATGTTACTTATGATGAATTATGCAAGAGCAATAAAATGCAGAATATGTAAATGGCACATGATTGTTATCTCACTATTAAAGCGAAGCAGTAACAGAATTTGTAATGTATATTAACAGATTGTTCACATTTTTAATGTAGCAGAAGATAAGAGTAAAAAATTCACTGGACTTTGTAGTTTCATGTGAGAGCAAGACATAATGAAGACATTCTCTCCACCTTCAGTGATTTGTCTTTCACAGTTCAATTCTGCCATTTCACAAGCTTGCTGACTCTAGGGTTATGTGCCCTGGCAAATTGTTGTCTGTCACCTGTTAATATATTTCCTTGCTTACCTGATTAACAAATTCCCTACCTTTATCATTGATTTGTGCGGATAAACATGGATGTCTGACAAATTCAATCAGAGACCTTCAGCACTTTGGGGTGGTTTATCTTTAGTCCATTTTGAGAAGTAATCCATAGCTGTTACCAAATATTTGTATGTGTCAGGGTCAACAGTGAGAAAACAAGTATCACCGTTAATTTGTGCTATCTGTACAGCTCCTATCCTGATGACCCTGCCATGGTGCTCCACTGGATCACATTGTCTACATGATACTTGCTACCAGCCAAAACTGAGAGCTAACAGACAAATTTTGCAGAAAGGTGTCCCATTTAGTGGATTTAGCAGGCACAGATGACAGTCTTCACAAGTCCTATGGTAGCCCACAGTCATAAAAATTTAAGCAGATACTGAGCAGAGGGAACCCATCTGTAGGGACTGGCGTCCGCAAGATCTCGGGCTGGCACGGAAAGATAGGAGGGGCATAGAAGCTGGGTGGCTAGCTTGCTTATCGCGAGAACGCACAAGAGATAAGACGGGTATTTAAAGTGATTGCGCACTTGAATAAACGCCATTTGCTGCATCCCCATATTGGTGTCTGTGCTCGATGGCCCTGGGGCGCGGATAACTCCAGGCCTGCCCTGCTACCGGACGAGGCTTGCCAAAAGTGGAACGGCAACACCCATCCTCATGTCCACCCCTGCAGGAAAAGCTCAGATATGTACGCTCCACCTGAGTTGAGAGCAGGCAGTGATGCTACTGAGCAGAAATACTTCTGTGACTGTCTGCTACAGAGGCAGTTCCCCCCTCACCTTTCCTTGTGGACAGCTCAAATGGGCTGAGCAGAGCTCAGATTCCTTAGGTTTCAGCTGAAAATTGAAGGTCAGTGCTCAAAAGCAGAGCCACAAGATGGGAGAGAATGGGAAAAAGAGAAGAATTGCTCAGTGATCCTTCAAGTCTTTTATGTACTATGGTCATTGTCAAAATATACCTACTTTCTATGTTAAGAAAGGGAGACCACAAGCCAGCATTTCTGCATCTTCATGAGACTGATTTTTTACATCTTTCTCTCAGATCATGGTGAATGATGAACATCAGTCTGAGGACAAAACATGTCAATCTGTGGAACTAGCAACAGCTCAAACCAGTTTAAATACTGGTCAGTGCCATCCCTAAAGTATCAACCATTCTCCATTCTAAGGCATTTTGTTGCTCGGGAAAGCCCACTTCATGCACAGCTATGTAAGAACCTGTTTACTTCTGCTAAAACAGCAATCCTTTTGGCATGCCATTTACTTTTAATTATTCTGCCCAGGGAGTGACTTCTGGATTGGCTTGGGACTCTCAAAGCCTTTATTTTTCTAGGTGAGCTCAGTCTATCATTGCTCTAACCTGGGCCGGCTCTGCCTTTCCACTGAAACACCTGCTTCAGCAAGCCATTAGCCCAAAACTGGGCAACTTTCATCCAGCCACAACAAAGTCATATGGTGACAAGACCGAGTGATAGAGCTACTCCAGTAATATAGCATTGTACATTAGCCAGGGTTTGCCTCTTTGTAATTATTTCAATCAAAACTAAAAACGATGTAACTTCAAAAGAGTCACTATTTTTCTGCCTTCCAGCCTGAATTATTTTCTTTTCTTCTCCCTTTTTCCCAGTCAGCAGCATGAAAAAACTTCTACTCTCCTCAGGAGCAGGTCCTGCAGCTTTTACATTAAAAAGCTTCTCACCTCCATCAAATGGAGCAAGCCCTCTTAATGACAGATTTACTAGATCTGGAAGTATGCAGAATGGGCTGTTAGAATAAAAAATCAAGCCAGATTTTCTGATCTGATCAGACAGGAAGAAGAAATGCAGGAACCTTAGCTTATTTGTTTGTTTGTTTTCTGGTTAGAGTGTTATTTATTTTTTATTCTCATGAAACTGAAGGATTAATAGTGAGAATATTAACTGAAGCCAAGCATAGTGTGAGAGCAGATGCTTTCCAAGCCTTTCCATACAGCCTTGCCAATCCTTTGCTGAGCAGCTCTGGGTCGCCACGTTTCTCTCAGGTTTTGCACCTCTTTTCAGCAACCAGAGCTAGTCAAAAGGAATTGAAAGATGGCTTTGTGATTTAAAGGAATAATCAGAAATACTAAGAACAAAGATTATGGGACATATCTTCTTTGGTAACACAGAAAAGAATAAAAATTGTTTATTATGTGTGACTGGACTATAAAATGCACACAATGAGAAGATAAAGCAATGATAGTTTCAGGTTTCAGTGATAGTTTCAGGTTTCAAAGATTTTTCAGAACTTCAGAATTCTCTCAGCCCTAAAATGGACAGTCTTTAATGAGCAAGTATTTCAAACAACATGGCGTTTACAAGCTAAAACCTATGCTTTGAGTTATGTTTGAAAACAAAGTGGTAGCCAGTGCATTTTAAGACCACACTATCCTCTTTGCAAAGGGCCCTACAAGGCAAATCCACACTGAATAACCACACCCTTAAATAATTCACTATAACTGTACTAATCTCATTTTCATACTTGAGGCAGGGGCACAGTATGGGAATGCACTCCCATAAGCTGGTCCCCACAATTTCAAAAGGATGTTAAAGTACTTGAATGCAGTCAGAGGAGGGCACCAAAGGTGGCAAAAGGGCTGTAAGGCATGCCCTACAAGAAGTGGCTAAGGACACTGGGTTTGCCTAGTTTGGAGAAAAGGAGGCGAAGTGGTGACCTCATTGCTCTCTACAGCTTCCTGAGGAGGGGAAGCAGAGAGGGAGCTGCTGATCTCTTCCCCCTGGTATCCAGTAACAGGATGCATGGGAGTGGTTCAAAGCTGCACCAGGGGAGGTTTAGACTGGATATCAGGAAGCATTTCTTTACCAAGACTGTGGTCAAACACTGGAACACACTTCTTAGAGAGGTGATTGATGCCCTGTGCCAGTAAGTGTTGAAAAGACATTTGCACAACACCCTTAACACATTTAACTTTTGATCAGCCTTGAAGTGGTCAGGAAGTTGGACTAGATGTTTGCTGTAGGTCCTTTCTAACTCTAACCCATGCCATGCTGTGTAAGGGCACGCTTGATGGGGCTCTGAGCAACCTGACCTAGTTAGAGATGTCCCTGCTTATTGTAGGGGGGTTGGACTAGATAACCTCTAGAGGTCCCTTCCAACCCAATACATTCTATGATTCTATAATGCTATGTTATTCTTCTTCCTATGTCTTTCCCCACCAGTACATGCTAAGGAAATTCTTGGTGACATTTTTTCCCAGTCTGCACTAACAGAAGGGATTGAATAGGTATTTATGTCCTATCCTATGCATTGCCTCTGTCACTTTGTGGGAAGGACACGTACCTTCTGATGGGGGTGAGAGCTGTGGATCATCTGTAGATAATTTGACCATGTGAACAAATGTGCAAAAAGACCTGGAAAGTGACACCTCCTGATGGTGCAGCAAGCCTGGATCTCTTCCAAACACAGGCTGTTTTGCATGAGAAAGAACACTTGGGGAAATCGCACCAAGAGAAGGGCAGATCTCGCTCCTGCTACAAGCTTGCAATGGAAAGAGACAGGGCATGAGTGGTGCTTTGGTGATGCAAGAGGAGCAGGCAAGAACCTAGCCAAAATGGCCCAAAACAGCCCTAGCAAGGGGCCATGCTTAATACTGAAGAGGAAAGCAAAAAAACCACAGGGGCCATTGATGACCTGCCCTGGTAGGAAAAAAGCCTTCCTCCCCCTGGCTACAGGCACAAGAGGCCATCTTCATGGTGCATGATCAGCAGGCAGTAACCTGGCCAAAATAAACCAGAGGAGGCCTGACAAGGGGCTGTGCTCAATGTTGCAGAGGAAGGCAAAAAGACCTTGGGAACACGTGCCAATCTGTCCCAGAGGAAATTTCCTTCCTGACCCCAGAGCTGGTGATTGGGTATTCCCTCAGCAGGTGAGCAAGACCTGCCTCCTCATCCCACAGGCTGCTCATGCCTCACAGGGGATGATAGCACTGCCATCACCATTCTTCCCTTAATCTGGAGCCATCTCAGGGGCAACTGATAGTGGTCAAATGCCCCCAGCCTGATCCACTTAGAGGCAAGATTCCTTCCCGTGCCTGGCAGGACACAGTGCTTACTCCAAAACAGTGGGACCCCTGGTAAACCCTAACAACAACTTTTCATCTCACGTCTCATGGATGCTACTCCTGGCTCCACAAGGAATGAGGAAGGTGAGCTCTGCGGTGCTCCTCAAGTTCCCTTGGTCTTGCCACTGCTGTCCAGCTGAAAAGGCCTGACAGCCTCAGGCAACTCCAGGGGTTGGTGGTTCTTCTCATAACCAGCAGCTTCATCCAGCCTCCCTCCAAGTAATTCCACTGGCTCATCTCAGATGTCTTCAGACTGCCCCTGGGGAATGTCTGTCCCCATGGCAGATAGACAGGCTGGGGACATGAGAAGATGCCTCCTTTATTCTGCCTTGGGGCATTGTAACTGCTGCATTGCCAGGTGGTGGTACTGTGGCATGGGGGCTCCCCAAAACCACACCCACTGCAGCCCTGCTCGTTGCTCTTCTATCCAGCATCCTTTGGAGTAAGTCTTTTGGGGTGCTGGCCCTTAGTCAGTCCCTATGCTCAGAAGGTCCAGGGAGCTATCTCTGCCCTCGGTGGCCATGCACTGAGCCTTGCTGCTGGGCATCCCTGTAAATTCATCAGTATGTTCAGGCTGGGCATTTATACCATAGGTATTCATTTGGTTGTGGGAATGACAGAGTGTTGTGCTGATTCAGCCATCATCATTTTATGTTGCCTGATCACACAGGCCAACATTGAACTCAACAACATCCCCTCAGAAGTCTTCTGTCAGACAGTCCTGCCATAGGATCATCGCCTGCTGGACACAATGGACAGAAATGGCTCCCTCAGTGGCCCTTCACATGGAAGAACACCACCAAGAGAGCTCAGCAAGATACAACCAGCCCCAACAGAAGCCACACCCAGCAGGAAGCTCCTCTGACTGATTGGCTTCTGGTTAAAGTAGCCCTGGCTTCACCCACCACCCCAACCACAACCACCTGGGTGAGGGTGGAGGCACAGGTGGGCCAGGTTCTGCCTCTGGAACATGAAGCCAATAGGGGAACAAAACCTTCTGCTAGGTTGTGACTCATTCAGAGGTCAACTCTAACTTGGAGCCCACAGCTTAGGTCCCAGCACTTCACAGAGACAAAACAAAGGGTTTGCTTCCCTCTATGAACTCTGCAGAGACATAGAGAGCATGCAGGATTTCATCACCACTCCTTACCAAAGTACCAAGTGACATTTGCTACTATATTTTTGCTGGTGAGGTCT
Source organism: Coracias cyanogaster (assembly GCA_033124195.1). NCBI lineage: Eukaryota > Metazoa > Chordata > Aves > Coraciiformes > Coraciidae > Coracias > Coracias cyanogaster. Next base: position 136,106 of record JAVSBS010007222.1, on the reverse strand, counting down.
TCCTTTTGAAAGAAGTATTGAATTGGTTTGCATTCTTGACCATCTTTTTCCTTGAACTTCAGTAGTTCTTTTCTTCCTTTGGCCTTCATCCTTGGTATCTTTCTTCTTGAAAGTGATCATAGCCTCTCTTAGCCTTTCTCTTGTTCCTTCAAGTTTTCTTCTGTAGACCTTCCATGCCCCTAATCAACTGTTTAGTCTTTGCCTTCATCCTAGATGGAATTTTCCTTTCTTGAATCTGAGGAGTTCAAGGTTAATAAGGCTTTCACCCATCAGTAGCATGCTGGAGCCCACCTCCACACAGTCACAACCACCACATCCATCCCTTAAGTCTTACAGAGGCCAAGAGATTTCATGTTCATCATGAAACAGTGATGCATTAGAGGTACGATCTGGAGGGGCTGGATATTCTCTGGAATAAAGGAAAGTGATGAGAACTGCTGAAATTTGTGAGCAAGCCCTTAGAAACTGCTGTTATCTTTGTCTAACAAGAAAAATAATCTACATATTTAAAAAACAGTTCCTGGGCTCACCATTTTACACAGTAACGGAATTTTCAAACTGTACAGATGCCCTTTATTAAGTCTGTCTTATGCCTGAATAGGTACAAAAAGCTAATTTGAAATCTGAAAATGTCTAGAAGTGGCACACAAAACTTCTGGATAATCCAGCCTTTCTGAGAAAGCTGCTGCTCTGTTCCAAGAACATTCGCTAAAACCCCACTTTAAGCTACAATGTCCAAGCCTGCTTTGCTTACCAGCACTTACATTTTCTCTAATAATAAATAGGCAGATATTTGCTTTGCTTCTACCTCTAAATACTTCTGGGAAATTCATCTATTACTTTCAAAACATACAAACCACTTTTATATGGAAAATGAGCAAGGACATTCCAGGTGGAAATATTATCCTACTTTCTGTCATCTGGAAAAAAATACTAAGCCACGAAGCCATCTCACCGGTTATGTAATATTATAAGGTGGCAAATCACCTTAAAAAAAGATTGGTCATTAAAAGAAAAACCCTTTCACCCTATGAAAGTTTATGTGGTAAACAAATTGTCGCTGTTTTGCATATTTTGAAGTTAGCCTTTTATATAGAGGCATAACTGCAGAGAATTTTTGTGTAATCTCTTTTTTTTATGCCACCCAGAAGTTGAGAATATTAGATGATTGACCTTTTTAATCTTGATTTTTAGAAAAATATTTTCCCTTTCAAAAATAAAAATTTATAATACAATGTTTTTCATATATCATACTGGACTGACAAAGAATAGGTTTTGCTAGCCGATGCTTCAACTTTCACTTTTAAATTTAAGTTACATTAAAGTGTAAAAAAGAGCCCTATAAATCTGTCAGATATTGTTGCTCATGAACGATAAGTTGCAAAGGATGCCAAAACTCTGTAAGCTATGCAACAGGAATAAAACCTCTGATATGGATTTTCATAAATCTCAGAGTCAAATTATTGAACTATAAATATGCAATACACAGATTATTGTGTTCATTTTTTTCTTCAGTAAGGCTTTTTCCATGTCAAGCAATCTCATCTAAAAATTTGGCTCAGTTCTGATCCTTTAAAATTCCACCAGCTCTTATATATTAACATTTTCATACTTTCTATTTATCACTATGCTTAGAATTGTTGCAGTGTGAAAGAATTATTTTTGAAGACATAAGTAAGCCTGTTATCCACATGAATAAGGAAGATAATACAGTGAATCTCTCTGAAATGCACAGCCTTAGTGTACAATCAGTGTATTTCTTTCATGTTTATTCCTTTGTCACATATTCATTTGAGTGGGTTCCACAACATGCTCAGTACATGCCATGAATTGGTTTGCCACAAGTTTATCCTTTCAACATATTCTATTTCACTGGTAAGGCAATCATTGCATTTTGGGAGATTTTTATGCATTTAATAGCTTCTTTCTCTTATCAGATATTCATTTAATTGGATTTCAGGCTGGTTTCACATGGGATTTGGATAAATGGAAGCATAGGTTGCAACCTATATGTTCCTTAGCAGAAATTCATGTAAGTTACTTCAATTGCCATTTAATACACAATTGCTCCTGCGCAATTTATCTACTTGAGTGTTGGTTCTGACAACAGGACCAGCTTAGAGTATTAGTGTTCCTATTACTGCAGTTTGCAGACAGCAGGCTATAAAAGCTCTGGACTACCTACCTCAGCAAAGTTTAGCAAAAAAGGCTAATTAAATCTCAAAAACATTATTTAATAATCTGGTCCTTGAGTCTTCTAAGTGAAAGGTGTCCAGCCCTTGGAGTTATAGAGTGTCTGCCTTTGCAGGGTCAATTGCACCCTTTAACTTCTGTTTTACCAGGAAAAAAATTACATCAGATACTGCCTTCAGTGGCACTCATACAATTCCAACGACTTCTGTTAATACTCTGGATGTGGAGTGGTCTTTTTCTGTTCTCCTTCTGCATGTACTGCCATCCGCAGCATATCTGTTCAGGGATTTTAAAAATTGAATTTATTTTGTTTGTGTTATTTGCTGCTGCTTTTTATTTATTTTTTAATGAAGCTTTTATGAAATTCTATATTGCACATTTTTCTGCCTGTTGCAATTCAAAGTGCATTTATTATTAAAGTTGAATAACTTTCTAATGAAAAAAGAAAAGAATTCAGCTGGAGGGTACTTTGTGTTTGGGATATTCAGCTTGCATGGTTAGCTTTAGCTGTAGTACGTTTTCACACACAAGTGAACACTTGCACATGGAGGTGAAGACACAATGCCCAGTAGACACATCAGAACATAATTTTTAAATTTGTCATTTTAGAAATAAATTTCTGAATTACTTTTAATATATCTCTCAGCTTCCCCTGAATAGTTTGTAAGTCATGATTTAGCTATAAAGTAAGCTGATTCGACAAAATTAAAATCCTGTGAAAACGGAGAGCTTTTTCTGCTTTGGTGTTACACAAATGTAACTAAGGACAGAATTTAACCCTGTGTCAAAGAAGGATTAGGCCTGCCATGGTTTTGGTTTTGATTAAAATCATCATTGTTTAGCTGTACAATATATTTATGAAGAAAAAAACATGAAAGAAAAGAATATATTTTGAACATTAGGAAATTGAGGCAAATAAAAAGGTTAAAGAAAACTATTTCATAAAATGGCATGTAAGCATGTGGAATACGTTACCAAAGACAAGAGAGGTAACTTAGAACATATGTTTATGAATCAGTATGTTCAAAAGAGAACAAGATGAGTTTCTAGACAGAGAATAGAGTGTGAGGAATGCAGGAAATTAGAGACGGGGGAAAAAAAAAGCAGAAAGGACAGTTCTATGAGGATTAGTAGCTTTTAACAGAGCAAGGCTGTGAGCAGGTGGAGTTCCCACCCTGGTCCGAATGGCAAATGCACAGCTGGTTTGTACTTCAAACTCATATCCTTTTCTGGAGGGGAGAAGGGGGTGGGGAGGGTAGTCTTCAGCAATAGTTGAAAACGTAACACCAAAATGTGAACTCCAGGTCAAGATCCTTACTGTTCCTAGAGTCTTGCTGTCAGTATTTCTATACCAGAACACTTTGTCTTCTGTTGAAGGGGTTGCTTCTGCCCTTACTGTTCGATAAAATTAAGAAGTCCCAATCAAAAAGCAGAATAAACTCAACGGCTCCACAGGTAACAAACACCTGGTAAGCAAAGGCCTTGACTTCCTACTATACCCTTTGTGCAAGAAAGCCCAAAGTAAGCCAGTCACTTTAGATGTTCTCTTTTCTGTACCCCCATCCCAAAGACATGTTTTGTCCATCCAGTGAAACACCTATATGGCATTTGAAGGCATATCAGGCCTTAGGATCATCTCAGCATTACTCTCAGAGGAGAGACAAAAAATCATGTCATAAGAAAGTCATAAATCCCAACCTGAGCTAAATGGCACTCCAGAATACCCAAAAGGTGCTTCTGAAAGGCCTCTGTTCACCTGATTAAGTCTTGCCACTCAGAAGAACTCACTTCTAGATAGGCCTCCTGAGGCCTCACGCCTCAAGCACCCCTGGCAGACCAGCCTGCTTCCCAGAAGTTTCAGGTTCTCTGTCTGTCCTTAAGAAGGATTTGTTTTTCTGGGTGAACATATTGTTCACAAGCACTATAGGTAGGAAGAGTGACTGACTCTTCCCCTGAGTTCAGGGTGTGTATCTGCATCCTTTTATGCCTTTCCTCGGAGATTCTTTATGCTTTAATATTTTTCCCCAATAAAGCCTTTGTTTTTCTCTCTGATTGATTGTGAAGTCAAAATGCAATAAATGGCTATGGTTGTATTGCTGGCAATTTCGTATCCATTTATTTCTCTGCTGGCATACATCCTAGATCGGTTCTGACCAGTTCAAACTTCGTAGCATTGCTTTAAAAAAGAAAATTCATGTTTAACTAGGGTTTTATTAATAACCCAAATATTATACCTTTTTATTCACTTCAAATCTTATACAAAAAAAAGAGCATTTTTCCCATGGCATTGATTCAAAATAAAGATTTCAGATTTCCTCATTAAAAAAAAAAAAAACCAAAAAACAGTCTGCAGAAAGCAAAGTCACAGTGGGTAGGTATATAATCAGACAAATCTCTGGGTGAGTGAAGTTCACAGCATGTGTTCACTATCCCTTATTCAGCTGGCAATGCAATATGGCATGTGAATGCGGACATGGACTGACAGAAACACCAGAATACCATGCAAGGCGTGCAGAGGATCACCAGGAAATTCTGCACTGTTGAGTGACACTGTTGAAAGGCATTGCCCTGACTGCTCCTACACCAGGCTTAGCCTCTCTCAACACCAAATCTAATCACAGCACAGTGGTTTCTCTGCAGATGGGAGAGGCCACACTCTCTCCCTCCGTCCTTCCACTGTCCCGGTTGGTTTTTGCTCCCCTTCTTTGCATGGGCTGTATTAAGCCTCATGATAATGTCCTCGTACCTGTTGGTGGCATCCAGGGGGAAACCTACCTGATAACCTTACCTGCAGTGGTTGATTCTCTCTCTTCATTGTAAATCGTATTTGATATAGTAACATTTCCTTTACCCCTCCATTTTGTTACAGGAGTTAGGATGCTGTAGAAGTGGATGCTTTTGTTCAGTGGTGGTTTCCTGTGCTGTTAAGTGGCAGCAGATGGTCGCCCCGCAGTGAGATGAGCCCTGGCCATGGTCCTACTGGCAGGGCAAGAGCACTCAGCTGTCCCTTGCATCTGAACTGGTTTTATCAGGAAAAGCTGAAGAACAAGATAAAGAATCAGATTTCACTAAAGCAGCTCCCCCCATCCCCCCACAGCATCTGTCAGGGCCTGCTGGATAAAGCACTACCATTCTAGGAGAGCTCCAGATACCCAGGGAGAGGGTGTGCTTTGCCGTGCGATACCTACTCCTGCTCTGAACAATATGGGGTTTGCCTTATGTTGAATTACTATGGATGCAGTTTCCATGACAGGGTTTTATTTTTTTCATGGCCACCTGTCCTTTGCAGGTCTTCCTCTGCTGTCCATGAAGTGAGATTTCAGAACTGTGAACGTCTGTTATTATTTCATTTCTGACTTTCTGCAATTCACACTTTTCTTTCCCCTAGTCTCATGTTAGATTTTTTCTACAATGAATGTTCTCTTACCTTTTAACAATGGTTGAGTTCAAATTTGCTCTGTTTTACTCTTTTGAGTATATAGTTTTATTCCTTAGCTTGTGTCCATTCTTATATAGTGCTTGATGTTAAGAGTTTTCTTATCCCTGCTCCGTGTTTGGTTTCTGACAGTCTTATCCTGGGCACTGTGTTGACATGACAAATTCCTTCCACTGGCAGTCATTTTCCTGGTAACGTTAGATCTAGATCTAGCCACCTGACTCTGTGAGCTCAGCTCTTCCTGCTACACAGTGCCCTCCAGCAGTACATTGTGCAACACAAAACACAATTTCTGTGGCATTCTCCCAAGATGTACTGCTGGTTCTTTCTTTGGTTTGTAAAGTAAAGCCCAAGCAGGTTCTCCTACCAGAAATATTATAAAATTGATCACTACTATAAAATCATTGCAAAGCAATCAGTCAGAGTGACATATAGGTAAATAGCAATATGAGTGGTGCCTCCACCTGTTCCCTGGAAGAGTTGTTAGCAATCCCTCCCCCAACACCAGAAAGCTTGGGTAACATAGGTGGGAGTGGCCACAAGATTAGAAGGTGCATGCAATAAATTAAATCACAGCATTTCATGTTTTTCTTTGCTATAAGTCTTGATCATTACTATTTCAAGCTAAACAATGTGGTTTAGAGGTGAGCGGTCAGTGAAGTTGCCTGATCAGCTCCCTCCATCCACCAGGTATGCCCACATCTATGCCACAAACAGCTTTGCCCCTGCCCCCACACCATGTGCACTAGGAACACAGACAAGTCAACATACCCGCGTTGCAAATTGAGACCTGACATTTTTGATGACAGCTTTTAGCACAGTTCTTTGAATTTCATTTCCTGAGAAAGCTTCAGCCAGTGAAGCTGTTATTCATGCAAAACATATGCAAAAAAAAGGCAAGTCCAGCAGATGTAATCACTTCTCAGTATATGAGAGAAGTTTGGTAGAATAACATTTGCCATTTTTCCCATGATCCTTGACAATTTGTGACTAAGAAACCAGTATCTGCTTCTGAACACAGACAGGAAAAAGCTCCAGTCAAAATAATGATGGGAAGAGGCTTTGCCCACCTCTCATATTGAACTTGTTATTTTTTGCAGGTTCAAAAAAGCAAAGCAATGCTTTTATGATTTACTTGTTTATTTGGAGGTTATGTTTATTTTATTGGGAGGTTATTTTCACATCCCTGTTTTATGGAACAGAAATATTGAGCTAATTGAGTTTGGGTTTCAAAATTTCTGTCAAAGTTCAATCCATTAAAATTGAAAGTAAAAGCATGTTCTTGTGATACTTCAAGCATCCTTTCTACTTGATCTTATTATGCAGCATCTCTTTGTTGGAAGGGATGGCTGGTCTTGGAGCTGGGCTATTAAAGTTTCTCTCAAAGCTATGTCTTGACTAATTAATCCATACAGTCTACAGAAGGATTGACTGCTTTAATAGTTAATGTGGGGAAAAATGGCATGGTGCAGTTTTTGTCTGTGAAAGTATTTGTTCCAGGACAATTGCTGTGCTACAATGATTGCATCTTCCACAAATGCTGTTCTGATTTAAAGAGGAAGGAGTGACGTAAATCTGCAGGAAATTGTTGGTCTGCACTGTAATTATGTTTATGTAAGGTCACTGTAGAGCAGAAGTTGGCCCATTCTCTTCACACACTTTTTCTATACAGCCACACCAGTTTTGCCTTTTTATTGGTTTCCAATGACATATATAGAAAAAAGCTAAAATCTTTCAGTAAAGTTTTAGCATTACAAACAAGTATGCTATTGACCATCTGACAGAGAGGGCTTCTCTAATCAAGGATGATCAATATCTGCTACCTTCTCACTGCTGCAGATAGTTATATTTCACACTAAAAGTAATGTCATTATATAGAGAGTAGAATAATTACATATAATAATAAATACAATAAATATAATAAAAAATACATCCATGCAGCTCTTGAAAACAGAGAAAATTTACTTTGCACATACTTACAGCAAAATACTGATTTATTTTTGCAATCAAATGAAAAGAACGAGGAGTCATGTAGGAGCTGGTTGAGATCAAGGATGCATATTTGTAAGTCCATTTTAGCTAATCAGCAGCCTCTGACTCTGCAGCATCTACAGTGTCTGATTTTTTTTTTTTTTTTAATTTGTGGAAAAATCACTGACAATGTATTTCCTTTTTTAACTCAGCAGAAAATATTTTGAAGGCCAATCTTTGTTAAGCTGAAATAGCAGTCATGGATATGTCACAGAAGGATAAAGGTGGTGGTAGGATCTCATCCTCATAAAAATTTTCACTGAAGGCCCAGTCCAAAATCACTGAAAGGAAGATAAACTTGGGAGGTTATGATCAGGTAACACAGTCAGAACTCCAGGGAACAAAAGAACAGTCCTCTTCCCATTCTTCTCCTTCAGCTGCCTGTTTCAGTTTTGAGTCAATTCTGATTTAAGAAGTTGTTTCTCAAGAAGTTAGTTATTAGACTGAATCACATTGGTTTGATATAAGCCTAGACTTCAAAAGCATCCAGCAATTGCAGTGTCAGCCACCTGGAGACGTCAGCTCCAAACACCAGCATTTTGCCAAAGCTAGAAAATTTTCTTCAGGAAAAACGTAAAGGAAGAGGGAACTTTTTCCCTCAAAGTCAAAATTACCTGTAGAGAGAGAAGATTCAAAGAAGGATTCAGTAAACATTGTGTTATCCTGAGCCCCAAAAAAGAGAGAAGCACTGTCTACCATAAAAAAGGAGAAGCTGGAAAATCACCGCTAGACATTCTTCCAAAAGGCCCTGCAAAGGGTTGATAGGCAGTTGGATAGATAGACTTCTTTATGTATCTCTAGCCAGATTCAGATCTGAGCTTGTTACAGAATATAGATGTGCCTCAGAACTGTTTGAGGTTATTTACTTTGAACAAAAAAAGACACCAGTGAACCCTGGACAGAAAATTAGTCATTTTAGATGTATTCACTTGCTCATCAGGAGTGTGCAAACCATAAAATGTGACTTGGGAAAACCAATACTTCTCCAACCCAAGGTAAATACACTGTGGTAATTACAGCTCCAGTTTCCTACTGACCTTAATTAGTTCAGCACAGTAAAGATTGCAGATTGTGACCTTTGACAAGGGTGTGGAGACACTCAAACACCTTGAGCAGTAAGCAACTTGCTCATCACTCAGAGTACGGTAATAGGAGAAATCTTCCTGCTTCCTCTCTTTCCAGACAGTGCCACATCTATGCGGGAGAACGTTCTTATCAGCAAAGGAGAAACCCAGCCATCTCATCTGTTTATGTCAATTAGTCAATTATCAATAACTTGTTCTCTCAGCACACTCTTCCCTTCAGTATGCTTCTGGGAAGGTTGTCCCATCCCATGACATGATGGAAGCTGTGGATAATGCTAGCATACAACATGACTATGGCTTACATAATTGTGGTCTAGATGAGGTTCTGATAGACTCTTGATTAAATACCCTTTGTAGTGTCAAATTGTTGTGGTATGTTCACATTATTTCTGTTCTAGGACATCTGTATTAAAACCTGCAGTGAGTGACAACCTTCAGTCTCTCCTTTAGAGTGCTGCTGAATTAATTTCAAGTACAGTCCCTGTTGTATGATAGGAAAGCACATCTCTTTAATCAAGATAAAGATTGAACAGTTTTACTCAGCAGTCTCTTTTGCATTTGGGCAGAAAAATGTGGACATGCCCCTCCTAAACAATACCTACGCATGCCATGCTGGGGTGCTGACAGATGGACATTCTGTATTTACCAACTCCCCCCTGTGGTTTCTTTGCTGTTGGATGTGACATTCTTCAGATGTCTGTTTTACTAATGTCAAAGACCACATGGCTATTTTGCAAAGAGTAGAATTGTTAAAACAAAATCTTGGCCTGAGTGTCAATTTTAGTTTTTATTTCCTAAGTTCTGTTACTGAGACCAGACAAGGTCTTTCCAAAAATGAACATTCCCTGTCAATGTGACAACTTTTAATTCCAGTAATGAATAAACCTGGTAGTTTGCTCTGCTCTATACTTAATGTTTTCACCTATTCTAGTTTCTAAGCAGCACTGCCACAACAGGAGCAGTATAGGATTTTACTTGATTTATCAAACTAATGAGTTAGTTTTATTGTAAGTGATTAAATGTGTTTTACTTTTTAAAGCACAGGAACTGAAAAGAAATGCATTGTTACAATCTGAAAATAACTAGAAAGATAAGTTCATTAACTTGCCTACACTTGTGCATCATAAAAACCTTGTTAAAAATTACTCCCTAGCCTGCTGTATTAGCTTCTTTATGAGGTAATTTCTCCATACAGTAATAAGATTTTTCTTTTACTCTCCAGTGCATATTAAACCCACTAATCTTCTTTTATAAACTATAGTTTCAGCCACTTTCTCAATTTACTCACTTTAAAGATATTCTCCTATTAATATTAAAGGTAGCAAATGCAGATACGAACTTTGCAAAATAGTCTTTCAGATTTATGGCACAATCTTACAACTGTATTGCAATAGCACAAAAGGGACAAAGCAGTAACTGTCAAGTTTGTCTCATGACAAACCAAACAATGTTTGTCCCCACAGAATTATTTTCCCATCACATTTATTATGTGAATGAACTACGGGTGTGTTTTCCCTTTTCTGAGCATAAATACAAAGTCTGAATATTCAGTTTACTGATGTCTACACAATTTGCATAGATGCAGGGGTTTAAGGACCTGTTTCACCAGAGTGTTACTGCAGTTTTACACCAGTATCCATGCCACCAATTTCAAATAAATGCAGTCAGAGTAATCCCAGAGAGGAACAGGTTCTAGGTCACCAATTCTGTTTTCATTAAAGCAGTGGCAAAATTTCCCTTGAGCCACAGTGAAGTAGTACAATTGGTTGAGCATGGGCTTAAGCAGTGAAAATATAAATGAGCTATAAATTAACCTTTGTTTTATTTCAGCTATAAAATAACTCTCAAAATTCCAATAAATAATCTCTGCACAGAGTACTGGTAATTTATTATTGTCCTGATTATTATTATCATTTTTATTATCACTTGAAGTGTGGCCATCCCTTGTCATGTCTCAGAAAGCCCTGGGGTTAGAAGCTGTGAAAGCTTTGAACAACCAGTCAATGTTTGCCCTACAGTAGTTAAGAATCATATTTAAATTCAATACCATATTTTGCAAAGTGCAAGAGCTAGTTTATCCAATATTTCTTTTTCCTTTTTTTAACATCATCCAATCTACTTTGGTTTTATAAGAAGAAGCTCCTGAGACATCAGTATCTTTTCTAGGTAAGAGAGGGGATTAGGTACCATATGGGGTGCACTCATTAAGTAGCTGCACATCTAACATTGCAAAACCTGCAAGCACAGATTTTTGATACAGGCACAATTCTAACAATTAAAAGACATCTAACAAACTGTATGTAATTATCCTTAGCAAAAGATGTGACTAAATCAATGCTATATCAGGCGAGGCTGAGAAACATTTTTCCTTCATCAAGGCTGCATCACTCACAGTGCTCCTCAGCACCAGGGAACTTGACAACCCAGTGTCTCTTCAGAGCATTTTGCTTGCTGCTGCAGCAAGAAGCCATCCTATGGGTTATGGGGCTTATCCACTATCCAGTGAGTCAGTATAAGTAGCAACAAAGTGGGAGGGAAACCTGTAGCCCTCTCTTTTTCTCTGCGAATTGGTGCTGCCAGCACTGCATGCATTTACAGATGGATACAAAGGCTCTTACTGCCTTCTGTGGAGAAGCTGATTGAAAACCAAGGGATGAAAACCAAGAGTTTTGTGCACCCATTACAGGGAAGAAGACAGAGGTATTGTTAGTCCAATACAAATACACAGATTTGGGTTACTATAATTTCTGAGGTGTGAACAAAGATCCTTTGGGTAACCAGATTTATATTTCTTTATGATGTCAAAAATTCCTGTAAATACAAAGACAAGGCATCGCAGAAATGCAAAACTCTAATATATGTATACCTCTACACATCAAATACATGCTTTGAATTCATTTAAATCAACATACAACCAAAGTCAGTGTAATCACTGCTATGAGTCAGAGATGACTGAAGTGTTAAGGTGAAACAGGACAAGAATAAAAATAAAGCCTCATGTTAGGTATAATGTTTGCCTAACAACTCTAGTATTTTGAAAAGGAAGAATGGCTCTATGTTCTGCCCTTTCCCAAAAACACTTCTATGGGTAATCCTACATATTGAAAAAGGCACTGGACTAATCTACAACACATTTGTTCAAAGTTCTGCTCTGGTAAAATTTGCACAACTTATATCATCACAACAGAGCTGCTCTGAAAACAGAAGTGTATTTACCTTTTTGGAGGAATTGTTATAAGTCTACTGATCACTATTTGAGAAATTTTTGTTGTTATGTTTTATTTCTATCCCCTAGGTTTTAAACATGCACCCTAGTAATTTGTTCATGCATTCAGTGTTGACTTGCTATAGAAAAATACGCATGCAATCAGACCGATGCAATTTGATACCTTACAGCTGAAAAAAATGAAAAAAAAAAAAGTGACTTGTTGAAAACCATTGTTTAAAGATGTTCCCAGGAAAGGGCAGCAGGGAGAGAAGTAACACAAGTTTATGAAATGAACATTTGAATGTTTGCAAAAAAACAGAGTACATGTATTCATTATTTTATATTTTTGAAAAAAATATTGCCTACATTTAATTTCCGGTGTTGTGTCGTTTTTTATTACACTTAATCAGATATTGGCACATTCCTTGTTTCCAGAAATTGCACTTCAGGCTGGGATGTAAGTTCCAAAAAGCCACTCCACTAAAAATGCACAAATTCCAACACACTTTTAGTTTTAGAAGTTATTAGATACCTCCTGATTATTCCTGTGTTTTGATATTAATAAAAATGAATTACTTAGAACTGGAAAATTCATCCAGAAAAAAAAAAAAAGTTTGATTAGTTGTTTTTTCTAACACTTCTCAGAGTATTATTTTACAATACTTCTTGGATGACAAGAGCAGTATTATCCTTTAGCAATGACTGTAATATCTTGCAAATGTCTGGAAGAAAAAAAAATCACAGTTAAAATTTTCTGATTCAAGAGTACAAATGAACTCAATTGATTTGAGTTTCCAAAATGCAGTATACTTACAAAGAATTCTCTTAACTAATTTGTACACTTAGTCATGAAAGATGTTATTTTTTGGTCCTGGAGGAAGGCCAATAGTGGCAGGGACAGAAGCACAAAATGATGTGCACAAAAAATGTCTCATTTTCACAGGTGTTTGGTCAATGCTAGCAATAGTGTTCCTTGAGGAAAATTATGCCAAAGTACCAATTTTCACATGCTTAGGTGAATTATAAACCTTCATTCTTTCTTACTTTAGGGAAAAAACCAGCCTTAAATTAGCATCAAATCTAGAACTTGGTGCAGTTTCTCACAGGAGCACTGTTTAAAAAAGGAAAAGACTCATGCTGCTTCAGAGAACTTTCACGTACACCTTTTCCATTCCACACAAAAAGCTGAAGCAGTTCTGGTGTAAGTAACATAGGGCTAATTTGCTATATTTATGTCACATTGATATGATACTGACAGTATTCACACAATGGAGCCATTATGCATTAAGACATGTGTCTTCCTGGTGTCTGGGTGTGTGCATGGGTCAGAAGAGAACCTGGGCTTTTAAAGACAGTTTAAGAAATTCAGCATCATAGGAAAATGGGTAAGTATAATAGGTAGAATTATCTCTGCACCCTTGGAGGTTATGAGCATGATTTTGAGACATTTAGCCTCATTTACACACAAAAGATAATGTAAAGTGCAAATGCTCATTTTCATTTCTATGCATGGGAGAATCTTTGATGTTTACTGATTCAGGCAAGATTGAGGGAGCTTTGCTTTGGCCCCTTCCACTGAAACAGGCAAAAATGGTGGTTAGGGCTGTATTCTTACCAGTGACATGCGCCCAAACCAACATCTAGGTACAAGATAAAGAAGTTCAGGTACAGGGTTGCATACACCACATAGGGCTTACAGAACCACCATAACTGAATGATAATCCTTCTCAAGGAGACATGTATTGTCTGAGTTTAAATTGCTGTCCTTCCCACTAACCCTTTGTTTCCATATTCAAAGCTGTCCTTCTCAACCCAGACAAAGAGTGCTCACAAAGTAATCTACCAGACTAACACCACGTCTCAGTGATCTGTAGGAAGTTAGCTGAGTTACATTAATGGGTGATGAGCCTTCTTGACCTAAAGCACAGATGTTACCCTCTCTCATACATTTAATGTCCTATATGGACATCTTTTTAAAGAACCAAACAGTTCCCAACAGAATATTTGTACCAAACCTTTTAAGGTTCATTCACATCTATTTTCTTTTATATTTTTTTCACCCTTAAAGGTCATTACACAAAAGAGATCAAAAGGAAGCTTTTCCATTCCTCCTCTGCAGGTGGCCAGCAGCAGATTAACTACTAACAGAGACTTCAATATATAAATCTGGATGACTTGTTTTACACAGCAATGCAATGTTACTGTCATATGTTTTATTTGCATACATTAAATTGTATTAAAAACTGTCTCCCTTAATTTGCTTCCCAAAATGACTCCTTGCAATTCTTTCCCCAAAACAGTTGCTTGGAAAAAAATACTCCCATTCGATGTCTACAGAAAGGTACCTTGAAGCTGAATAAGCAACTCACTTTACCCAAGAAAAAGAATCTATGTTAGTAAGGGTCCATAAGAACAAAATGTGGCTGCCTTTCTCCCAGACAGGAGTTAGTTCCTGTAGTCTTGTTTCTCCAGTACCCTTCCTAAGTCAAAATTGAGCCTGAAGTTGTAACAAAACAGATTCAAAAGTGCTTTCCATAAGTACTTGAAGCAAGACTGTTCAAAACAAATAAAACCTTATTTAACTGTCAAACAAAAAAGTAACTGTCAAACAAAAAATGCTGCATTCACACTTAGTGAAAAATTCAGAAGGTTCTTCTTTTTTATTCTGTTATCTGTTATTCAAAAAAATATTTTTAAAGATCCATTTTTCCTAATTGGGCCACAGCTTGAATACCATTATCAGCTCCTGGCAGGGCTGAATACCACTGACTACTATGCCTTTCAGCAGGTAAAACTGTGAGTCTTCTTAGTTGTGTTGCCCTATTTCTTTTAAGGTAGAGGCTGGAGAAATAGTGAGGGCTCCTCTTGTAAAAAAAAAATAATAATAAAAGAAGGTCTGAGAAGGATTCTGTGAAGAAATCAGCTGCTTATATAGCCATTTGGCTTCAAAGCTGTAAAAATAGGATGTTCACTTCCTGACCCAAGTATGTAGGGCAAAGAAAAGAAATGGGAGACTTTTTCACACTAAAAAGAACAGTTAAGAAACACATTGGCAGTCTCAAAAGGCAAAGTGATTATCAAAACTTGGAGATAACTTTCCAAGTTGTTATACATCTGAAGCAGGTCTATCAAATGATCTTCTCCTGCCCTAGACCTTTTAAATTGATTTGTCCCATCACACTACCTTAGTACTGGGACTGTGCCTTCAATATATCAATCAGAGCACATATTATCCATAGACTTCTGAGTATTTAGGTAGCCTGCACTGAAGACAGTTTCTCACTTTTCCCTACTACAGTTTCAATTAAGAGTGCACCCGTCCACTTTGAAGGGTCTATCAGTTAGTTCCCTGACTTACTATGCAGATTTGATGCTGTCTTGTTATTTAAAAAAAAAATCCCTTTTTCTGTCATGTAGTAAATGTTTCCTGGCAAAATAAGCCATGCAAGACCTTTTCTTGTAGAGCCATCATGCAACACTCCAACTTGGGCCAAGGACATGATCACTTGTATTCATCTAGAATGAGCTTCAGTGTCACAGCATGGCCAAACACTACTACAGCTTGCACAAAAGGAAAATAAAAGGTTCTCTGAACAATTATAATATGAAATGTAGTTTTAAGTGAACTGGATTCACTTCTGAGGGAAGAGAAGGGGAAAAGGTGTAGAATAAGTTGGCTGCTCCCTCCACTTCCTACCATGAAATTAGTATCTTTGTAAGATTCATGGGTTTGGGAGAAAGCAATCGCCACAGTGTCCCCCCTGGGGATCTAGGGGAGAGTAAGGTTATGATGTGGTTAGAGCAAGGCAGTATACAGTTAATGCAATCACTACAGGACAGACAAGCTGTTAGACTATAAAGAGGAAGAAGCTGGGAGGTCCAGCACTGGCAGTCGAAAGGAGAAGGGTGCCCAGTTATTCTGAGCCACAGCCAAAAACAATGAATGTCACCTTGAGTTATGAAAGGTGAGGGAAGGAAAGCACAACTTCTGCCTGAGCTCTAGAGACAGAGTTTGGGCAAATGGTGTAGCGAATGTGGAACTACACAGCTGGAAAAATGGTAGACATGGTTTTCCGTATAAGTGGTATTTTGGCTTGCCACTTTGTAAGTGGTGTTCAAAACAAAGCTGTATTACATGAGGCCAAACAGTATTATGCCTTTAGTGGGCTGGACCTTTTTGACATGTTGTGTGACTCCCACCTGCAGCTCCCATTACTCGCTAACAAGGTGATACACAGTCCTTTGCTTTCTACTATTTGTTGGTTCTGAATTTCTCACATCTCATGTAGTATGGTTGAGCTTGAACAGTTTAAATTAATTGGAAGACCTCTGCTCTGTTTTACTTTCTCTGGGATTTCAATCCAAAGCATGCTTCCCTAATAGGGTTGCAGATGAACCTCTAAGGCAAGTACGACAGTAACAGTCTGAAAAAGTGTCTAAGTGGTTTTGATTTTCAGTGAAAGCAGGTCCCTAGGAAATCTGGCAATATTTGGCACAAGCTGCAGAGGATATTATCTGTGTTGTAACGTACTTAGACACCTTCAGAAGTCACAGACAAACTGATACTTCATCATGATATTATAATATAGCTTAGGCTAATCTAAAAAGTCCATCAAGACAACACTTTCAGTAGCACCAATGCTCCTTCATGGGAATACTGTAGTCAGGCAGCAACGCCCACAGAAACACTCAGTGCTGGCTGTGGTAGACAAAGGTCATGGTTACACTAGATCCTAAAGTAGTTTCTACCAGAGAAGATGTTGAGAAGTCTTGACTGTGTGTTAATTTTTTCTTATTTTTGTCTCATGTACTATGTGAAGGATCACACCATTTCCTTCTGTACCTGCACTGCACATGAGACACATCTTCTGGTATTGAATTCCAGAGCCACAGAATTTTGATAGAGAATACTTGACCTTATCAAAGTGGCAATAGGACTGGATTTTCAGCATTTTCTAGACTTATATGTACTAAATGACATTATTAAGATATCTGGTGCTTCTACTGTAAATAATATTTGGATTAAGCTAACATTAATAGCTGCTAAAAATACCTCACTAAGGCAGTGGGAAAGTGAGACAAATCCCTCTATTGCAGAATGGACAATATTCTTATCCAATTCAGCAGTAAAGGAGGAAATACTCTCTCATATTGGAAAGTAACTATTTTTAGGAAGCACAGGGCTGGCCGCTTGGAAAGAGATAAAGCACAGGTATAAGTGTAAGAGGTTTAAGCTTATTAAGAAAGGATACTTAAAATGACAAACATGAAATTAATGGTTTTTTATCTTACTACTTGAAGACTAATGTGGAATATCATATAGATGTGTTCCCATAAAAGTGCACACATGCATTCTTGTAAACATGCACACATGCTAACACACACAGAAAGTTACTCTAACAGAAAAGGTACAGTTTCATCTGGACCTTACACTGGAAGTGCCATGGGAAAAAGTTCCATTACAGCCATCCATCCCACAGATGGGATATTGAGATGTGGTCCTCCAGCAGCTAGCTACCAGCCTTGCTCTCAGGAAAGTGTGTTAGAGGTCTGGGGTATCCGGACGATTACTAGATAATCAATGCCTAACCAATTACAAAGATGTCTATTTAAAAATTAATTTGAGAAAGCACTGGCTGCCTCTGACAAGGTACTTTAAAGAAATGAATGCCTTGCAACACTGATTTCTCTCTGATTTAAATGGTTGTCTCAGCAAAGACCTGAATCAATCTACAGGGAGCGTATTTCAACCAAGAAGTGTTATAGAGGGACTAGATCTAAGAGATGGATCTTATAATCTTTGCATGTAGTTGCACTAATATGAATAACTTAATCTACTTTAGCAGTAATATTCATATCTGTGCCCTTCAGCTAACTTTGAGCATTCAAAAATCACTGTCAGTCCCAAGATATTGAGATTTTTTAGAAAGGTGATGTTTAAATACAGAATAAAATTTGGCACTTTTTTCTATTTACTTTCTCAAGATGGGCCTTTGGGGTATGTACTTTCAAGCCTTTTTGTCTCAATCAAGAAGCAGTGAAATTTAATTTTTATTTTTTTTAACGGAAGCTAAAACTCTTAAATAATCACATAGGTCCAGAAGTTAGAGTTTTAAAGAAAACCAGATATTCTTAGATGTGCAATAAAGTCATCATGAATAAAGTTTTTTGAAGTCTGGCCCCAATCCAAAAAATGTAATGATAAATTTGTTCAAGTTAGAAATTTAGGAAGGGTGTTCAATACAGAAAAAGACCCCATGCTTGCTGCCAATTGTTATCTCTTCCATCACCTTTTCTAATTAGTAGAGTTCCTTCAATTAGTAGCTGCAATTTGTTCGCATACATCCTCCAAATAGCTGTAATCAAGCCTCAAACCAAAAGCCTGAAAAATAGAAGGTGGCAGAGTGATAATAGTGATTGCTGGTGGCTGGCTGTACATCCAGCAATAACCAGACATGAACCTCACAAATCTAGATCTCAAACCTTTTGCATCCCATCGACTTTATGTGTTGTGTTGTATTTCTCCACTCTCTCCATTGCTAAAAGACAATACTATGTCTACAGCATGACAGGTAATGTGGATTAGAATTAGTCTTTGTTTCCAGGTGGTAATTCCCAAAACAGATATTAAATTCCTTCAAGGAACCGTAGTAGACATAAGTATGACTAATGACTCACTTTCCTTAGCCCATTTCCAGGATTCCTAATGAAGTGTCCCACTCAGTGCTCAAACACGTAGTTAGGGCAGAGCTAGAAACTTGATTCCTCTTCATTCAAAACTCCCTTTGATAATAATTGAACTGGTAACTAGTATAAACTCTGTCTGCATGGAAAAGAATGATCAAAATTATCAAAACTTCAGACAAAAATTTCCAAATGCAAACACAAACAAAGGCAAAAATATCTTACTTTTTTTAAAAAAAAATGAAACAGCAAATTATTAACCTGTGGAACAAAGCACTTGACAGGTCCTTTCCATCCCATCAATTCAAACTGGACACACTGCAGCTTTTTGTGAACTGTCCAGCAATGTAACATGTTACACTTACTAGGTCATTACAGATGTCACATCAATTGGTGTTGTCTCATAGCCGTGTTTCTCTTACTCAGTCAGCTCATGAATGACAGCTGGACAGCGGTTTTGTAAAAGTTCACATCAAACAGTTCAGACTAACTTTCTCCACTGTTTGGTCAGGCTGCTTTTCAGTCCAGAGATCGTCAACCATCAGCACAGCCAGGCTGTCAAGAGTACAGCTACTGTATAGGGCTACATGAGCATTGCAAAGAAGCTCAGGAGTCATCAGGTCCAATAAAGAATAACAGCAACTGAGCGTTACCAAGACCTTAGCAGTAAAAGCCATTACACAAAGAGAAACGTATGCAAAAGTACAAGTGAGACTGAGTTTTCATGTCACAATTAAAAAAAAAAAATAAGTAAAGCTTGGAATCACTCCTGCAGGATGATTAAGCTTTTGTAAGTGACAGGAGTATCAGAGGAAAAATAAAACAAGGTTAACTTCTGCCATTAAAAAAAACCCAGTAATGAACTCTGAAATTCATAAGTGTTCATCTTTGTGAGTATTTATGTAGTCCACAGAAGACATGGGAGCAGCCATGACCCATGACAAATGAAATTCAGCATGGGAATTGTACTGAAACAAGGTTTTATTATTTGACTTTGTTCCTCTCCTTTTGTTCATACACCAAATCAAGAGAAACTGAGTAAGCAGGGAGCAACAAAACAGAAAAAAAAAATTTCAAAACATTTCAAAAATAAAAGGATTGTAGATCTTCAGCTGTTTTAAATTAACCTGGCTGCACCAATTCAATTGTTCGGTAATAAACAATGTTTCCACTGACTTCATAGCAGGTAATAGTCTCTCAGCACTCTTCAAAAGGAAAACTTTCCAAATTTAATTTTTCATTTAGAGTACTTAGCTCCTGTTCTCCATCCAGGGAGCTTGCTGGGTCAACAAACGAAAATTACCTGCAAGAGGTTTACTGCCCCCAGTCCCACAAAAGGGTCTCTGTTCTCAATTGGTCTAACGCCATTGAAGTTGATGGAGTTAGAGTGATTTAGCAGCAGCTAATGATACATGATCACATATCATAGCCCACAAAAATGTTCATACTCTATCTACATCGATAAACTGTGGACTACTTGATACTACTGACTGCCTGCAAACAGTAATCACTCAGGCACCATAAGGAGGTTCATCCTTAGAGATTTGCAACAGATTTTTTTCGGTGTTGAAATGCCATGAGCCTAGAAGGAGAAAAAGAACAGTAGGAGTAAAGTGTGTCGGACATGCCAATAAATTAATGATAAATTATTAAAGCATGATTGGAAATATTGCCATTTTTCACAGCTGTCAGTTTAAGTATAAAAGCATCAGCACATTAAACTAGTTACTGCTTTTTCATAATTGAGACTTTAGCTTCTAGCTGTGCCCTGCAGCTTTTCATTAATCACTGGGACTGAAGTTCAAGCACAATGACAGCTTAGAAGGCATTAAATGGGCAAAGTATTTTCCAGGTACAGCTAGTAAAGGCCTTTTAGTCCTATAATCCTCAGCTAATTGTTTTTCAAAGTCTCTAAATAAAATCTGCTCATGGCGTCTCCTAGTGACAGAATTAGCAGCAGTCTGGTTCTTTTTATCTTCACACTCTTTCTCTCACTAAAATGTATTGAGTGCCTATATGTTAGCTGTATATAACAGGTGCAAATGGGTTGCGATATGTAAAACTGTAACTGATACTCAACCAAAGACACATTGATTAGATTGCCTGGGAAACGGCACTTCCTGAATACATGCTCTAATCATACCATTTAATTTGTCGTAAAAGAAACAAGATGGCATGGAAGATTTCTGTACACAACTAGTTTCCCTTTATACACAGGAGAAGGAAATGTGTGAATTTTAAAGTTCAGTGGAATTTGCATACTCAGTGCCCTGGAATAAACAGACATTTCCTCTGCCACAGCAGAGGTTGTACTCTTGGGTTCCTAGTATTCCCCACTTTGCAAGGATTTGTACATCAGGACTTAATAGATGTGCCAAAACATTCTTTCCTTTGTATAACAAATTATCAACTGCATTGAGATTCATTAATTATGTCATCTAATTGGATTGAGGCAGGTGCAAAATACCTCAGATGAAGTGGTCACTGGCAAGGAGGCCTAAGCACAAGTTTTTCTATTAGAAACCAGCATGTCTCCAGACTCCTGGAATTACTTTGTACTTATTGATTAATGGCCATAATTTATTACAGTGCAGAAGATCTTGCATTGAGTTAAATGTGTGATTAATCAATTTTCCATCAAATTATGAACAGCAGAACAGTTGCAAGAAAGAAAATACCAAGTGAATTTTTCCCATGGCATAGGAATAGAAGGTATGAGGACTTCTGCTTGAGGAGAACTAATAACTGCCTAACACTTGTTTAATATTTCCTGCCACACTGATTAATACCATCCACATAAATAGGCCACAGGTAGCAGTGATTGAAAGACCACCAAATAGGTTTTATAGCTGCCTCTCTTATATAATGAAATATTCTTTAAGCCCATCTCAAAACAATTTATTAATGCAAAATGCATTTCTGCCTTCAGCCTGAAATACATCATTGTTAAGTCAACAATATTATATTAAACCAATAACTGATATTGCGGGAGAAAAAATCCCTAGGCAATGTAGAGATGAATTTGAGTTTTTTGTGTACAGAAGCTCATTTTTATTTCCATCAGAAACACAGACATGTGACTAATTGATGTCACTTCTAATCAGCTAGTAATGCACATTACAAGTATAGCATGAGAGAACATTTGGGGCCCAATTGGAGGGGAAAAATAATCCCATGGTATTTCTATGTCTTTTATTGAGTAAAGTGACATACTTCCTTTCCCCGGTGAAGCAGTGTATGCTGTAGAGTATATTACCCTACATCTTCCATAGGCCATTTTTCTCTGCTATAAACTGAAAAGATATGCTGTAGAAGAACGATCTAAAAATCTGAAATACAAGATATTTGTAAAATACATTTGCTGGAAAAAAAAAAAAATCCAAGCAACATTAAAATAACTTTTTTAAAATAGGAAAAGCAATATGGAGCATTTATAAGTTGGAAGTGCAAATTTTCTTAAACCTCTCCGTGATTGTCCAAATTTTTATTTTCAAATCCCAAATTACTCACAGTTATTTGAGTTATAGAAGGTGCCTTGCAGCAGTGCAGTTCATTTTCTAATGTAAGCAGGAGTAGTTTCTGCTATCTTTGCTGTCTTCCCCTAGTAGCTCCCCAGCTTCCAGGGTATAGAATAGAATCAGGCACCTCCCTCTTGCTACAGACTACAGAAAATGAGTACTTGTGACTTGTTACTGTTTCATGTACATAAATTTCCTTTTTGCTGCCCCTAACTTCTTAACTGGGACAGCGACCTTTCTTCTCTGCTTGCTGCTGATGTCAGCACTGCTTCTGAGGTAAGGACTTTCTTCTGATTTTAAAATCATGACCTCCAAAATGTCCTACCAAATCCTGTGGATGGTGCAAGGAGGCCATTTAAAAGTATGCTCATTTTTTGGATGGCCAAATGTCACAGGACTAAATGTTTGGAAAGCAAGTGGAGAACACCTTGAAACTGTGTTCTCTTAAAATGTCTCCAGTCTAAGCCACCAATAATAGCTAAAAGTGACTATTTTTAATGGCTTTTCTAGGCTCTATTGGAAATGAATTGAAAGTATTCACGCTTGGCAAACAGATGGTTACATCTCAACATCCCACCAAAATCAATATTCCTTGCCTCTGTTTGTAACATCACAGAAAGATAATATCAATTGATATAATTGTTGCCAGAAAGAGAGGTTAGAAATCAAAATCTGAGAAAAAAAAATTATAACATATGCCTTCTATTTTATAAATAAGTTCTAATGTGGTGTTAAATCAACAAGTCATTAACTGCTGCATTAGGAATGTCAGATCTCATGTATCTGCATGCTGGAGTATTGTCTGTGGACATGAGAGATCTTGTTTAGAGGTCCTTCTCATGCTTCAGAAAACTGACCCTGTCAAGGAAGTTTCTTTCCCATTCATGTTCTCGTTAAACATGGGAACAGAGGAACACTTTCACCTACACTGTGGTTTTGTGTGACATCCATTAAATGGCTATTTGTATTCCCTCTGTGGTTAGTATACTGAACTTATCTCCCCTCTCCAAGGAGAGGTACCACACGGAAGGAAATGGATGCTCAATAGTGATACATCATGTGTATGCTCATCAAGAAATCTTTCAGCATACTACAAAAAATGAAGAGTGGATGTTATTGCTACCCTGGGAAAGTTTGAAATTGCATTGCTGTCTAGATGAGTGTAAAGTTGCTGAATTATACAGAAGGGCAGTAGATAAGGAACACAACTGTTCTGCTGTGCAATGACGTTTGCACTCACAAAATATACACACACATCTCTTCTAGGTGAGATGCTTGCATGTGCATTGCTGCACACTCACTCCAAGAAGCGAAAGCTGAATTGCAAAACCACATATTTCTTTTAAATGCTTTTAAATACTCCCCTACTGTCCCAACCCCCATTGATTCAGATAGAGTCCTGGGGTCAGGTTTCTCATGTGCATCCAGAAAGGTGAGAAGAAATTGTCCTCAAGGGCAGCCTAAGGCCCTCTGCTAGGAGTCAGGGTCTTCCATGGCTTATCTGGGAGCCCAAAGTGGAGACCTAAGTGGAGAGCCAACAGCTCCCTGCCAGCCCCTCCCCTTCTTTTCTCCCAAGCAAGAAGGCAGTGAGTAGCTCTTCTTCTCCTCTGCAGGAGACAGGGCGCAGCCTGGCCATATTCCCAAGCCCATGGGAACAGGCGTAACCCAAGTGGCCTATTGCTGCACTCCAGCACCATTTTGACCAGAGCTGTCTCCTACTGTTTGTCTGTAATAGTCTTGCACACTCTATCTAGTGTGTCTGTTTTTCTGATTTTTTTGTTGAATTTATTAATTTTGCTACTAATTAGAAGTCTGTTCCAAGTGAAGTCCCATAAGTGAACTCCCTGTGAGAAAAGTCTTCTTAAGAAAATAGTTGTCTACTGAAGCTTCTAAAATTTGAATATACAGGCAGCCTAAAGTGCAATGCTACAATATATACCTAAAGAAAAAAATCTTTTTTATAAGACAGTGCTGGTAGCTCTCTAATAAAACCAAAAGTGTTTTATTAGTACTATCAATAAATTGTTTGGAATCCATTACTAAGGAAACTGAACAGAAAGTTTGTTTTGGTAGCTCTGGGCATTAGTCTGTAGCATGTTCTGAACACATAAAAATTTGCCTTTGGTCACTCAAAGGAACAAACGTGTTTCTCTTGGAGATATTAACTCTAAAGGTATTTATTTTGTCGACTTCCTTTTAATTTCTTTTATAGTTCTTCTGAAAATCTTTGTTTAAAGGTCTTGTATGAGGTAAGAAAGTATTGAGGGCAGGGCTGGTGCTCAGATGTGCCTCATGGCTTTCACTGTCCACTTAAGAAGAGCTGTGGGAAATGCTTCAGGCTAGTGAAGGCAAGAGATCCATGGGGTCATGGAAAAGACCATGGACAGAGAGGAACCAGAGGGAAAAATGCAGGGAAGAAATTACAAGTCTAAACTGAGAATGGCTTTAGGAAAGGACAGGCAGCAAAGTCTGGTTTAGGGTTGTAACATGAAAGAATATAGGGTAGATTTGTATTTGTGTGACTAAAGCTATTTCAATAGATGGCTGGAAGGCAGATAGCTTCAACCACATGAGTTTATGTGCTTTTTTTGGAGCAATTGAGTTACAGAAGTCGACACAATGGATACATGGCCAGATGGGGGAAGCAAACCCTTTTACATCAGAAAAAAAAAGAAAAGAAAACCAGCTATATTCATCAGGCAAAATGACTCCACCAAAATCTCTTGAAATGAAAGCTTGAAATAAATATTCAAAGTCGTAAAAAAACCGAATCTGTGTGTAGTATCTCAGCAGAGTGTTATCAGTATATCTACAGAATTATCTTGATGCACATAGGCTGAGAGGGTCCTAAATAAAGTCAGTACGTCACGTGGAGTACAAGAAATTAATGTATGGATATCATCATCCATGTTAAAACCAGAAGCAGTTATGTCCCTTAAAATCTGATTCAAAAAGTAAAATACATTTTACATATAACTTCTTACAGAAACACAGATTTCCAGAAATTATATACAAGTTAATGTTCCTTGAGGAAACTTATTCTTAAAGTCATGCGTGCTTCTTGCAGTTGTCTTATGAGCCAGAAGGCAATATTTTACAACTAGGATTTCTGAAGAATGACGACTCTGGCAATTTGTTTTGGAACTTGCCTTTGTATGATACTTACCTAGTTACGTCATTCTGAACATACCATTCAGATCAAATAATTAAGATTTAACAACTATATACCAATAAAAATGAGGTATAAGATAAAAAGTGAGATAAGATAAATACTTGGCCTGTACCTACTTATAAGATAATCCATATCTGTTGCATCTAAAGCTGATTATACCAATATTTGCACTCCATTTGCATTACTTGCCATAGAATGTAAAGCTTTTCACCCTTCTTGGCTCTTTGCAAAACAAGTAAAAGCAGCAGTTGTGAACTCTGGAGAAACAGCTTCTGTATTAGGTCACATCTTTGTCCCCAAAATACTGAAGAGGGGGATGGGCTACCCTTGGGTTGGCTGATGGTCACCTCTAGGCAGGGTGGAAGTCACTCCCTTCAGCTTCTTCAGCACCTTCCAGACAGTTGTGCCATGCCACAGCAAATTCAGATGGCTGTTAGCTGTTGTCTGGAGAATCTTACATCCTTAGGAAGCCTAAGCTTATAATATGTCAGATACCTTGCTGCAGCCAGGCCCCTGGGGAAAGCCAGTTCACCCACACAGGAACCTGAAGCCCTTGTGCCCTCAGCCTCTTGCAGGGAGTCCAGCAAAGGTGAAAGGCAGCTCTGGAGATCTCATCCTGGCTCCCTGGGATTTCTGCCAGTGGAGGCTGTCCAGGGGCAGTGCTGCAGCGCCTCTGCCCGGGCCTCTCCCCTCCCGCTTTCCTTCTGCCTCCTGCACTTTTGGCACAGTCTTGCCTGGCTCCCAGCCCCTGGCACTGGGAGATGGGCAGGTGGTTTGTGCTGCTGTGACCTTGCTCCAAGCAGACTTCCTATCACCAGGGGTTGGCAACCCAAGGAGCAGAGCTGGTCCTTGAAATGTAACCTCTGACTTTCGGAGGAGTATCATGCTGATCACCGAGGTTTAAAACAGTCTGCCTTTGGGTGTCATGTTCACTTTCAGACACACACAAAGTGCGTGTGCCAGTTTTAGAGCCCCCAGCTCTAAAATCTCCTCTGACTACTCAGCGAATTAAGCTAGCATTTCTAAGACAACTAGCACACAACTAGCAAAGCATCCTGCAAAAATGGAGGGAACAAAATTATCTGCAGCACTCTCAAAGGAGCATGTTTCCCAGAGAGCATGAATAAGGGAGATAGGCCAAAAAATGGTGCATATAATGACAGCAAACCACAAGCATGTAAATATGCAAGACAATCATTTGAAGGAAAATTTTAAGCCTCATTAGTAAATGCTTTTTGTATTACTCACTATATTTACAAAAGACAATAAAGGACAGCTAACGAGGCAGAGTATATCCTGGGGTGCCAGTACCTTGTGCTGTGAGGGGTTGTCACACCAGTATGAGACAGGTTATGTCTGTTGCCCTCGGTTTCAATGGGCTCTACCAGGCAGTATGTCCTGGATCAACTACTTCGGCAGTATCCAACAACCAGTGAAGCCAAGAGGAGCCCTGACATTTACTTTGGTCAGTCCTTGCTCCTCCACACTCAGGGAGAAAGCAGCTACTTGTAGTGGCTTCCTCAGCCCTATGCCATGCTGGGTCATATGAGGTTTACTATGGGGCAAACCTCCAGGGTATGTGGGAAGAAAACAGGGCGTGAAGGTAAGGCTTCCCTGAAACACTACTTTTTGCATCCAGGGATGGGAAAAAAAATGCAGTACAGAGGATATCTTGTTAAAAAATATTTTTCACTTTCAGTTTGGCTAACAGCAGGAAAGTTGAGGGTTTTTTCCCTGCCATCCATGAGATGTTAATTATTGAAAACAGTAGGAACTCGGTCTCCAAAAATATATTTGGATCTTAATAAGAATAACATACAGGCTTTTAAAGTTTGGACATCCATTTTGAAAGAAAAATACAAATGGGCTTAACGGTAGTTCTTATGTGGACTTTATATGTCTTATACATTTTTTCATATGGTTAGTATCAGTCAAGCACGGTTGATATTCTAGTAAGGAAGTTTCTTATTATTTTTACTCAAAATATCCTCCTGAAGGTAAGTTAAATGCTCCGTAGTCCCAAATCTAAAATTAAATTTTAGGAAAAGGTCCTTTAAAATGGTCTATTGTGTTAAGCCATACATGCTCAATGTTATTCCTGGCATGATGTGCCACCGCAAGTAACAGAATTAATTTTTCTTTTACATAAATTAGTCTCTAAATAAACAGAATATAAATCTTTAGGACCAATTTTTCCCTGCAGTAGCAAAATTTGGACTGGGCTGAAAAGACGGAGAAAAATTGTTATCATAAAATAATTTTGTTTTTAATTGCACCTGGGCTTAACTTGGGCCAGATTAGCCTCCTTTTGGAAAAAGCAAAGAGCTGGAACTGTGGGGGAGTTTCTGTTGCAAGGAATCCATTACAGCATCATGCCAGACAGGAAATGGGAGAACAGCTTCCTTATGGCAAAGGAAAACAGGCTATCTCAAAGGACCCTAAGCAAGCCACAAAAACCCTGTGCAGATCTCAGACCTAGACTTGGTGCTTCAAGATTAACCTGGAGACTTCGGGAAATGATGCCAAGCCACTATCCTATGCACAAAAGGGGATACCTGTTCATAAAGAGACCTTTCTGCACATATACCAATAGATATTCATCCACTACAAGCCAAGAGCAATCAGGAAAGAAATCAGAATAACTTTAGGATGAAAGGACACTGGTACCGTGCTAACATGGCTTCATGGTTGTCTACCTTGCATTTTTAAGATTGTCATTCAGCCATTTTATGTCCCTTAAACTCTCAACTGCCTGCAAACCATATTTTATCCCTCCCTTATCAAACACACTGTGGTTACACTTCAGGCCAGATCTAAGCAAAGATATTAATCATCTGTCAAATAAAATTGTTACTCTGCTCCATCCCTATTCTTTTTCAATAAAGATCAATTGAAACAGTGTAAAAAATGTCAACAAAGTCAAAACCTTTTAAAAAGAAAGGAAAATGAAAGCTGTGGCCCACCACACTTTAAAGTAACTTTTAGCTGTGGTTTTGGATTTGGACATATCTAAGCCAGTAGGGGTGGTAGTTGTTATTATTTATTACTTAAATGTGAATCTTTCTTTTTCTTCTAATATGCTTTATGGAAGAAAAAGAGACATATGTGATAAAGTAACAGATCTTTATGGATGGGGAAGAAACCATCTGGGTTAAAGTAACCAGTTCGTGTTTCACTAATTCAATGTTCAAGAGCAAAAAAAAGTGCTCAAAAAAAAATAATGGTGTCTTCTTCAAATTAAAACATTATATTAGAAAATGAGTATTCTAGACTTTTAGTACTATATCGACTTTATTCACAAATACATCTCTTTTCCAAAATCATATTGCAATGCAAAGCTTATGTGTGGACAAATTAAATTCCTGTTTCTATTTTAAGATTTATCACACAAACATTCAATAAGTTTTGGACACATAAAAATCAGCAGGAATGCCTACTCTATTTAGAGTGCTGAAACCACCCAAACTGACTTCCAATGAAATTTATCAAGTATTTTTGAAAAACTTTCACTGGAGCATTTGCCTTTCAGTTGTTGTTGCCTTGTTGCAAGAATCTTCTTCCCATCTTCTGTGATCTGTGTAAGTGTGCAACTGTCTTTCTCTCACTGGGTTACCCACTTGCCCTCCACTCAAGCAATAATTCCCTTAATCCCATTGTCAATGTTCCATTTCCTTCTCCCATAAAAAATGTGGCATTGACTGTCCTCTTACACGTACCAGCAAGACTGAAACCCTCTCTGCAGTTCATCCCTTCCAACAGTATTTTTCTAGCAAGGTGACCACAGTGGCTTATACCCAGGCTGGGACATGTTTGCGAGCAGAAAAACTCTTGAGACACTTAACTACATTTTTTAGCCTAGACTGAGTCTCGTTGTACTGCCAACAACCACAGAGGTCACTTCTGTTTGCCTACAAATGGCATTTTCTTCTGTTTCAAAGAGATTTAAGTAATCTCCACCCGTCTTTCAAGTGAATTAAGCATCTGTCCCATAATGCTATTAAAATACCAGTTGCTACCCAATATTTCCTACTTCTGTGACCTCATTCCTCTCTTCTGTGACCTCATTCCTCTCATCTGTTCCATTATCTTACAAGACAGTTTGCAGAGAAGGGAATGAGTCATTCAACCATGAAAATAAATGGCTGCAATCTACCCCAAACCTGCATTTGTGAGGAAAATTCTAGTTTTGGAGGAGCAAAGTAACAGCAAAGATACGCTTCGAAGAAGTGTAAGCAAGGATGATGTGTTGCCTTCTCTGCGCAGTGAGGAGGAAAGTGTTTAAGATCAGTGTAAGTGAACAACATGGATGTTTAACCTGGCTATTTGAAAAGCTCTGAGAACCTGACTACATTCCTCAGCTCCAAAGACACTCTTTGTGAGTGACAGAGGATCTAATTAGCTGCCAGATGACAGTTAGCAATCTTTCTGCATTTTGAAGGTCTAAACCATACCTTCTCCTTCCTTCTCCTGAAATTGTAACCTACATATTCTTGTACAGGCACATACTTCAGTGAAATTCTGCTTGACTGCTACAACTTCAGTCTCTCCTCTGAGAAGCCAGAGCCCAAATTTAGATCTGATATTTATTGCACAAAATTCAACAGTCTTTCCATCACATTTCTTGAAGAACAAAAGCACTATGGAAAATTGTTTATTAAAATGGCTTAGATCCAGGACTATGCACAAAATAAATAGTTATATCATCATGATTGCTTGGTTTTGACTGCTGTTCTCAGGAGGCCAGAACAACCTAACTATGACTAACCTGGCAGAGGCCTTTCATTGACAGAACTGTATGTTTGTTCTGTTTTATACTGTCAGTGATGTGTAATCAGTTGCTGCTGCTTGATTTGTACTGCCTATAGCACTAGGGAAAATTAAAATTAGCATAAATTATAACATTTAACCTTTCAGTACTAGCATGAAATGATGTATAGGCAAATGGCAGGGTAAAAGAATCATTTCCACAATGTACCTTGCAAAAATGTATGCAAGTGAAATGAAAGAAGACCTTATGACAATATTAATTAACATTACAACATCTAATGGACTCATTTCACGGTAATGTTTTAAAAATGAAAACTAAGATTAGTAATCAGGTGAAATCCAGCTGAGAAAAGTGATATCTGGATATCTTCTGCCAAGTGGAGATTTTTCCATGAATCCACTGTTCGTGTGGTATTGCCCTCCCTTGAGCTGCATAACAGGAGGCAGAAGCTTCAAAGGACTAAAGAAATAATGTCCTTTTCTGATGCTCTTTGGTCCTCATATTTAAAGCAAATGTTGGGACAGAGTTGGCCTTAATTCAAAATAAATGTGTTTCACTGTCGCTTCCTGAGGTATGCTGAAAAGTTGGGCTAAAGTAATTGCATTTTGTTGCCAGAAAAACACCTAGTTTGGAATAAACACTGCTACAGTTCCTACCATTTGTGCTATAGTTCTCTTTTATTTTAAAATATAAATTTTACCATTTAAATAATGTTTTCTTACTCTTAAGTTTATTCCTAAATCAAGAAGAGGAAGCACAACAAAATCTAATCTCCTTAGCTTTGAACAAGTGAAAATGTGAATGAAAGGTGAATATAAATAAATATAAAATGTATTCAGATTTCCGTGTATTTTTATTCCTTTTGTAAATGTATACAGCAGTTATAATATACAGCAAGCAATCTATTCCCATTTAGTTCTGGAACATATAAAGGATAGCCATAAACCTAGAGAGAGACAGACAGATATATGGATACACAGACAGGATAACATTTTCAAGGTTTCTGGTGAGAGAATACTTGCAACAGATGTACTTTTTAATTTAGGATTTTCAGTACACGCTTAGATCATTCATAATTATACCCTCAGACAAGGAGGGGGGTATAAATAAACTTTAATGGAAAGGAAACAATCTGTAGAATAAGCATTTTCTTTGAATCATAACAACACTTTGAATTTAAAAAGGAGGCTTTTCTTGAGGGACTGGGTGAAAAGCATTTAAAACACAGCAATCCTTGCCACTTTCTTCTTTGTCTGAGCAGACGGTGCTGGTCAGCAAAGTCTGAATTTGAAAAAAACTGATTTGTCAGGCTGATTCTGGCCCTTGAACCTATAACAAATGGCCAGAGCAGAAATAACAACAGCAGAGGGAGGCAGGAAATCATACTGGTCTCTGAGATCTGGTGCTCATACTGAAGAGCTGAAAAATTATATGTAAACTGAAAAATGGAGCACTAGAAAAACATCTCAAAGAAAGCAATCATAGGACCTTACTGATCCAGACTCTGGTCATACACAGGCACTGGGACTTCCTTTGAGCTGTAATGGCTTTAAGCCTCAACAGAAGGAAAATGGGTGCCTGGATTCAGGCTTTTTTGCTTGAGGCTCTGATAATCCAGAGACAAAAGTCGATAGTGAATTCCAGAGCAGCAGCTGCGATGTTTCCATCTGGGGACCAGAAAACATCTGAATGAATGAGAGAAATGATCTAACAATCAATAACTTTTTTCAAGGCATCACAAGAAGCCTTTGAACAATATCATAAGAAGGGGAAAAAAAAGAGAGAAAAGCTGTTCTAATGGAGGGGAAAATGAACCCACAAACAAGACCAAATTGACATACAGTGTAGCACTATGTTCACAGGAGTAAAAAGAATAAGAGTCTTGGAGTGGAGAGTTTCAGTCCAGAAAAATGTAATTTAAACTGTTCTTATCATGCTTTACTGTGGAAAAAAATCCACTGATTATGGCAAGGAAGAAGTGTTGTTTCATTTAATAGAAATCGGTAGGTGTTCCAAAGTTGAGCTTTACATTTTACTAAACCAAAAGTTTGTTCTAGTATGCTGGTGACAGCACCTTGATCAAAGGAGGAAGGTAAGATGAAAGATCACCTATCTGTTCAGGGGGCAAGAGGAAAAGGTCAAGAAAGAAAATGTAAGCAATAAACCTGAGTTCCTGATTCTTTTTCCCTGTAGTCCTTTCTGGTACAGCAGTATCCAGACTCTGACGGCAAAGTTTTATATATTACTCCTCCAAATGCAGTGTGTGGAAAGTAGGGGACCCATTCTTGTTATCTAAGACCTTTCTCATAGAGAAGGTGTAAGCTGAAAAAGCAGACAAAGGAAGAAAAAAACCCCAAAGCCTATTTCAGACCAAAGAGGGCTCAACAGTGCAGCAACCCGCAATAGGAACAGAAATCAGCTTGAGTATTCGAGATTGAACAAAGTTCTTTTATAACTTACAGATGGCTGAAATCATTTGTAGGATTTAAGAATTTGCTGGTCTTGGTTAGTGTCCAGAAAGTCAGGAAACCATAAGAAAAAACAGCTTTTAGATGTACTCCTGGCTTAAATAGTTTCCAAAGAGTGTGTTTACATGTTGCCTAGAGATAAACTTCAGCACAGAGAAGTGATGCAAAGTATCCACCTCCCTGTTAAGGTGGGTTATTAAATGGAAGTGTTGCAGTGGAGCACATGAGACCAGTGTAGTTTTTACTCAGTGCCAGTGCCTTACTGCTTTGTAAGAATATCACAAAATACTTGCCATTAGTTCTGATACATAAGCCTTTCAGCAAGGTAACTGCTAAAGAAGCGACAGTATCATTGAATAAAAACCAGCAGGCAGAAAAAAAAAAAAAACACCCAAGTTAAATTATTTTGCAAATCTCAAAACTTCTTGTCAAAAATGCAAATGTAACAGTACTAATATGAAATTTTGTTGGGCTTTTCTATGTGATTATTTTTCCCTTTTTTACTGCTGTGATCTTGTAGTGAGAAATGTATTCTGTACTTCACCTTTTAGTCATATCAGTCTGACATACCTTACTTTATAAAAGAACATATATAATGTCCAGTCCATATAATTAAACACCAAAAAAAAATAAAAAACAAGTGAAATTTTGGGTTCTGGCAGAGTTTGTAGAGAGTCTGAGAATGGCTTCCTCACTTAACTCATCTGCAGTCCAGGAAACTCTGCTCTTCCTTGACTGGGACATTACACACATCCAGGACACTATGGGTATGCTGAAGCCTTGAGCCTCCAACATACTAGCCATATTGTCTTATCCAGGGAAGAGATAATTACATTACAACTTATAATAACCTCTTTATTATTTTGCAGAGTTATACAACATAGGAGGATGAACTATGGTTTAGAGAAATTATAAAGTCAGTTTTTACGGCAGCCGAGTGCTGGCAGAAGGCACGAACTGATGCACGAGCCCCTGGTGAGCACAGGTCAGTGGAGCAAGGATAAACAGAGAGGTCAACTTCTAACCAGAGTAATGGGAGCTCCTGCCTAAAGACCAGAACTGTTCTGCCTACTAAGCATACTGGAAAACACTTCCTTGAAACACAGCTGAAAATAATATTCCTCGTATTTTACATCAATAGGTAATTTCAAAGATAAGCCACAGCTCTCTGTGTATTTTTATGAGGGAAGCAGGGAATGAAATATTTCAGAGCACAAGAAGATTAATATTACTGCCGGTTTCAAAAGTTTTGTTGTAGAGTTTAAACACTGTTGTAATTAAATTTGGTTTCCCTGTGCTGTGAAATACACAGGCCCTAATTATTTCATTATATTTCTCACACAAACATGACCTCAGAATAGTTTATCATGTTAAATAATTTTAAAAGCCATGGACACATGAAACATCACCTACTATACAAACTTTAAATAGATGTCCTTGTGAATTACCTTCTGCCTACAACCTTCCAACCTCCCACTGCTATAAAAGCATAAGTTAACAATGTTCTGATTTTCTATTTTTAAATGTAGGCAATTAAGAAATGCTGAATTTTATCACATGGGATTCAATGATCTTTCCAGAATGGATTGAGTCTTGGATGTACAAATTATGTCTAACAAATAAAGATATAATTCATACGTTTAAGGCTCCTGAGATGTTTAATCAATAATGTTTTGAGTAAATGTGGTTTTAGAGTCTACGAGCCATTACTCCTCAAAAGCTGTAAGTTTGTAGCTGGAATGTTGTTCTCTTCATGTGGAAACTCATCAATGCCTATTGACATCTGATTAATTGCAATTTAAATTATGGTGTATTTCTTTAGATCTCAAAATGGATTGCAATGCTCCATTAAGTTTGTAGTTATGTATGGGAAAGATCTAGTAGTGACTCTATGGGTCATCTATAGGCCTCAGTTTGTGAAGGGAACTCCTATTGACATCAGTGTGAGTTCTGCACATGGACTGAAGACATGACACGGCCCATTATTCTCAATTATCCATAGTACAGTCTCTGAGAGAACATATCACAATGGAAATTGCTTATCTGGGGTGCACTAATAGATATATATCAGGTTTATTTCTTCTCAATAATGCAAAAATTCAAAGATTTTTCTGAACCCAAATAGTCACACTTTTCCCAAATGTTATTCTTTCCTTTTTTTATCTCTTTTAGCAGCAATGTATAAAACTGTCCTCACAAAAAATAATCTACTGATGAACAAACATGTCATTTATATTACCAGCAAAGTAAATCAACAAAAGATCTTAGCTAGCTCCAATTGGGAGCTCTGTCATTGGTTTCAGATAAAGACAAATTATTTAACAGACATTTTCTGTTATTGTATTTCACAATACAATGGAGAAGAGAAAACTGAGAGGGGATCTAATTAATGTGTATAAATAGATGAGGGCTCGGTGTCAAGAAGAAAGGGGCAACCTCTTTTCACTTGTGCCATGTGATAGGACAAGGGGCAATGGATGCAAGCTAGAGCACAGGAAGTTCCACCTGAAAATGAGGAGGAACTTCTTTACTGTGAGGGCTACAGAGCACTGGAAGGGGCTCCCCAGAGAGGTTGTGGAGTCTCCTTCTCTGGAGACTTTCAAGACCCATCTGGATGCATTCCTGTGTAACCTGCCCTAGATTCTATGGTCCTGCTTGGCAGGGGGTTTGGACTTGATGATCTCCAGAGGTCCCTTCCAACCCGTATGATTCTATGATTCCTAATGGCAGCTGAAGTTGGGCTTTAATCAGATGGTAATGCCTGCAAGTGCAGTCCACAAAACCCACGCTGAATTGCCCCTTTTCAGCTGGCCCTGCCAAGAAAGAGCTTTATGCACCTTTAGCTGAAGCACTGAACAGCTCTGAATGATATAAACATCAAAGAGACTATTTCTCCTATTCTTCCAGCAATACTCCTGGGCAAATCCCAGATCTGAAAACCCTCCCAGCCAGACACTCCTGAAGCCAGCCTCTGCATGGGTGACTGGTACCTCACATGAGGCTAGCCCTCACAGATGTCCACAGTCCAGGCCACAACATGACACCCTGAGGAATATTATAAATACTTGATCTACTTAATTCACATCTCGCTGCAGACCTGTTCCAGATCTGTTGTCACAAGCAATCTCCAAGCAGAAGGCAAGGGGTGCCAGAACACCTGCAAGTTTCTAAGATCAATTTTTAAATCCTATATGTAGTTTAAAAATGCATCTAAAACAGATCTGCATGTAAAATATTCTTGTTCCCATGAATCTGTCTGAAACTAGGCTTGGTGACAGGATCCTGGCTATTATATGTAAATTATGACTCATCACTGTAAATACCCAAATGCAGCAGTTTCAATCTAGGATTGCACAGTCTGTCTGGATGGCTGAAACCAGCTCCAGTCCCTCCACTGCAGCATGAGATGCCTCAGTGGCTCTGACCAGTTGCTCCTGTGTACATTTAAAGATGTACCTGTCAGGGGGACAGACGTTTTCACCCATTTGCGCACATACACTGATTCCCTCTTAAATGACAAGCTGAACTGTTTGTATGGGAGACACTTAAGTGGTTGCAGCCATAAACCAGAGAAAATTTAGTCCTCCTTTTTCAGATATTGAAAAACAATCCTTATTTTCCCAACACAGAGACCTGTGGTTCTGGGACTGTGCATCTTGGTTTCCTCCTCAACTGCACATTGACGTTGTGAGCAAGCTACATGGCAGGTGAGCTCACTTGCGGCTTCGCTCAGGAGGGAGCAGGTCTGAAGGAGCAGCTCCTCACAGGTGTTGAGTGGTAGGAACCTGTCATGTCCCTGAGGTTTGTGCTACTAAGCAGCACAAACTTGTGTTGTGCTTGGCTTGATCCTGTGACAGACGGAGAACAGGTTTGTCCGAGGCACTTACGTTGAGAACAAGTCACCTTTGTCTGCTCAGGGCCTGGGAAACTGTCACCCAGGCGGGCGGCTCTCTTGTACCGAGCAGGCAGCAGACAAGGGCCTCTTGTTTAAGTGTTCCCATTCCCTCCTTCAAGTGGTCCTTGCAGGTTCGATACAAAAGCAGCTGAACAAGCCACTGCACATCCCTGCCCGAAAGGCAAAAAGATAAATGCCTCTCAACTTGATTTCATCTCACTTTCTCAGTAGGCAAGAGCAGCAATTCCATGTGAAATTGCAATGTGACATTGTGAAGTGTATCAGGGGAGCCCCTTTTGTTTTTAAAGTGAAAAAACAAACGCCAGACCTTAACAGCAGCTTATCCTTCAGCACAGATAGGCAAATGAGTCAAAGCCTGAGCAGCTCAGAGGAGCTTGCAGCCAGCCCCACACCACCAGCAGATCAAACTCCCTTGCCTTGCTGAGACTCCACTGCAGGGACTGGGTCTCATTTCCCAGCTTCTGCAGTGCAGATTGATTGCCCTTCCTCACTCACAACTGGACAACGAGGCAGGAAATGAGCAACTTCTCTTGTTATCACTCCAAGTCTGAAGGAAACGCTGGGTTCTGCACCAGGGTTCAATATTCACCCCTATCTCCTAGCTCTGCCACAGCTCTCCTGCAAAACATCACCTCAGACCATCCCCACCCATGGGGAGTCAGGAACTGAACTTTGCACTCCAAACAGAATTTCCTGAGGACATGGGTGGGATAAAAGTTTTAAAAGGTGACTTAGCCACTTTCCTGAATCACACCAATCTCCTTTTCCTACAGAAGACATCTGAGCCATTTTAGAGCCCTTTCTTTTCCTCCCTCTCACAGTTTGTGAAAAAACAGGACATTTATTCAGACAGACAATTGGAGGAACAGCAAGTCCCCGCTAGGTTATGTGACAATTTGCCAGGGTCCTGAGGCCCCTAGGAAATGGTGCAGGGATGATGGATGAAGGTGTGAAGCAGAATTGTCACTCCACAGCTGAGGCATTAATCAACTGTCAGGATGGCTGAAGAGAGTAGCGGGCAAGCCAGGAAAGCAGGGCACCATGCTGCAAGAGAGGCCCCCACTTCTGGCACCTCCTGCTGAAGGAAAACACTCTGGGAGCGACTTCAGCTATGCACGAGAAGCAAGCAGTCTTGACAATTCCCTGGGCACTCATTCTTAGAGAAAGCACTCGTTCTTGCATTTTAGAGAAATTTGTGCACAAGCCCTGCTGTGCTTCCCAGAGTCTGTCACCAGCTGTAGCAAGTGGCTCCAGCTCTGCCAGTGGGAGAGCTTACCAGCAAGCCCAGCACTCACTCCACTCCTCTCTTCTTTTTGTTAAATGTTTTTACTTCTGCTTTGCTTTCCATTGCATTTTGAAGTTATTAAATTCCTTTTAAAATTTTTCTTTTTTTTAAACTTAGACAATTCTTTAAATAAAAAAGTTGCAGCATAAATGGTCTTTTTCCACTTTAAAAATAGAAATTAAATCTTTTTGTCACTTAAAAAAATCCCTCCCTTTATTTTGCAGTGAAATTATTCAGCAAGAGCTAATTTCACAAAGTGGGTTTTTTTCCTTTGAAAACTCAACTGTTAGTTACATCTCAAAAATATTAGCACATACAGAACAAGACCTGCAGAAGGCAAGCTCAAGACAACTTCTGTGGCCAAGGAGAGGGCACCTCAGAGCACTATTCAACTGCTCTTTTCTGTTTCTGCCTCACTCATGCTTCCTACTGTTTCTTTCCATCTTTTCCCTAAGCTCACACATCTGTAGCTGTCCACAGAGAAGAGGATATAGCATTCCGACTAGCCTGTAGTCTTAGATCTGTGGTACACTAAAATAGTGTAGCCTGTGATGAATATAACATTTGGGGAAAAAAAAAAAAAAAAGACAGATTCATATTCAAAATTCCCCTTTGAAGAACAGGAAGGGCAAAATTTCAGTACATTCCAGCTTTTGTTTGGAGAATTTAACCCAGATGAACTCAGTTGATATCCTCTGCTGCAGGCTCAACCTTGATGTTAACAGGACTTCAGTGTGTGATTTCAACAGGACCAGGGAACAGATATCTTCTGCATTTTTTTTTTTTTTTTAATAACGTGCACTATCTTTGCACATTCATTAATAACAAGTAATTGCTAGATCAAAAGCCAGGAGTCATATTGCTGAAGTTCCGGGTTTCACAGCACATCTGATATCTCCGAGCTAGGAGAACAAGCTTGACATCCCCCCATCCAGAGGTATTAAATTTTTCTACTGGGCCTTGAAAGAGATTTGAAGCATCAGATCACCACAGCTGACAGGTTAAAGTCATAAACATCTGCTGAGCACAGCCCAGAAGGGATAGTGTCAAAAGAGAGAGATTAGCAGCATCTCCTACTCCCTGGCCTGGAGTGGTTCTTATTTGGTGCAGAAATGCTCTGGTGAAGTGCTAGGGCCTGAGCAATAGGCTCTGAATTGAAGTTGACATATGGATGAATCTCACAAGCAGGTGAAAGGATTAAGGATGGCCAGACACCTCCTACTATCGTCAATGGAAAGACTGGGTTGGCCTCTGTGTTTGCCATCAAGAAGAACTTTTAGCTCCGCTGCTGACTGTAACCCAGTAGGCGTTGAGCGGTGGGGTCACATGCCATACCAGACCTTGATATAAGGGATGGCCCCTCTGAGAGCCATCCAGGAGGGGAGGCCAGGCCATGTATATCCCTAGGAGCAGTGTGAAGGTTGTGGTCCGTCCATACGTCAGGGGACCAAGTGAAGTGCTAGGGCCTGAACAATAGGCCCTGAATTAAAGTTGACATATGGATGAGTCTCGCAACCAGACAGTATGACTGAAACCACCAGAGGATTTTTCTCTGCTGGGAAATGAGTTGATTAGCCGTGAGACTAGACGAAAAGAGATAGAGGTGCCTCCTCCTCTTTGAGTTTCTTCCCAGTCTTGGCTGACCTTGGATGGAACCCAACAAGGAGGAAAAAATAGCAGGTGTCCCGCTTTTGAAGTTATTTTTGAGGATTGCCTTGAATTGTTTATCCAACAGTATAAAAGCTGGTCCTGCTTGTCGCGAACTTGGGAAAAAAAGTCAACCTGTGGGTGGACGCACCACGCAGGGTTTTTCCCTGAGGCCCCCCCCCAGATGCTCGCTGCAACCAGGATTTCCCAGCAACGGCAGGATAGAACGAGTATATTGGACGGGACAAGGGTAATACTGGTAATGGATTTGATTGGTTATCCTATTGGTGTCTGTTGTAGTTTAGCCATGTACCATGTACTGCTGGTACACCTCTCAGGTATTTGCCAGGTTGGTTTGTGCATGGCTATGGTGATGTTTGGGGTACGGTTATTCTCCCTCTCAATTGTTGAGGTGATTGCCTGGTTTCTTTTCCCTTCTGTTATTGAGTTTGTAGGTAAGTTAGTTTTTCCTTTTGTTATATCACCCACAGTGAGTGGGTTTCTCTCTTCTATTGCCAGCCATGTAGTGTCATTTCTGTGCCACATGGGGACAGATAATAAAATCTATATCTGCTTATGCGTCTGCCTCCTTGTGGTGGTGGCATTTTTCATGCTGGGCTGGGTAATTGGCAAAACAGGTTTGCATTTTGCCTTCATCATGTGGCTGTGGAGGAGGTAGATCAGGGTACATATTTTGCATGTATAATGCAACCTACTAGGAATAGTTCCAACAGTTCTGATTCAGTTCTCCACAACCCTTCCAGTCAGTGGAAGTTTGCAATGTTGCTGAAGCATAGAAGCTTCACAGTGTCAGGCTTATTCAGTAACTAGACAAGAGATGGAAAACCCACGTGCCAAATAAATGGATTGCATACTCTTGAGCCAGTCTGGAATAGCTGGAAGGTAAAGGAGGCATAGTGGATGTTTTCTGTGAGATAGGTAAAATCAAAGATAAAAAACACGGAGCTGATAAAGCATGAGTTGCAAATACCAGCAAATTGTGGGGGAGCTCCAAGATTTCCATGCAGAATGTGCAAAATTTGATAGTTATGACCAGTTCTTTCTACCTCCATCTTTAGCAATTACTTGCATACTGTTCAGCATAAAGGTCTGCTCCTTCTCTCTTCTTTGCTCCAAGTCTTGGAATTAAATACAATTCTTAAGCTCCACGGTGAGGAGCAGCTGCAACAGAACTTTCTCTTGCTAAGGCATCTTTCCACACCACACAGAGACAAAGGAAGTGTCTGTCTGAAGGAATTATCACAGCAAGCAAAAGACTAATGGGGCCATTCATTATCTTTAATTATATTCATCATCTTCTGGTGATTAGAACACAGTCATAAATTAAGATACATTTAAATCTGGTACATTTGAATGAACTGGATATCCTTTGAATATCTTATGGGAAGTGAATTTGTTAGGAGTAATGATGCTGTCACCTTGACAGGGCAGAAAGGATGCTTTGGTGTGTCAGGGAGCTCAGAGGGCCTTGTGGTACAACAACAGTGCAACCAGGAGAGGAAAGGATAAGCTTTTGCTCTGGTTTCTCATGGCTGATGCTCCAGAGAGCTCAACTCCCAG
The DNA here is from genome assembly GCA_033124195.1 of Coracias cyanogaster. Lineage (NCBI taxonomy): Eukaryota > Metazoa > Chordata > Aves > Coraciiformes > Coraciidae > Coracias > Coracias cyanogaster. Next base: position 95,114 of record JAVSBS010007222.1, on the reverse strand, counting down.
TTTTCAGCAATTTCTTGAGTACTGAAACAAAGAGCACAGTGCTTTGTACTTCTAGAATGTCTTAACTTTTGTGGTTCTCAGTACAGGGCGTGCAGGACTGGACTCTGTCCCTGGAAGTAGCTCCTCTTGTGTGCATGGGGTGATGAATTCACATATGAACTTATACTTGCATAAGGATTGCAGTCTTGGAGCCATTAATACACTAAATTCGTGTATCCTAGGAGTGGGAATCCGTATTAAGACTCTGCCCTTCCAAATCCCTCACATTTTAATGGCTGCACTATAAATTAATCCAGTGGGAAGGATTAAGATTTTGTGTCTTGAGCTGGATCTTCCTGGGGCATAAGTGGATGAGAAGGTACATTCTTCCCCAGCTTTGACTTCATTTTTAGGTACCTTTAGGTCTTCAGAGGAAACTAAAGCAAGTTGCTCTCTGGAAAGAAAGCCACAGGCACAACTGTTGTGCTTCGCCCAGTCTAACACCCCTCCCATCATTAACTAGCAGAGCTCAGCTAACAGAAGCAGAGAGCCGTGGTGCCTCCTGCAACCTTACCCAGGGTGTCAGAGCACCTGTGGTACTTCTAGCACCATGCCTATGCTGACCACTTTTGTATGTGGCTTAGAGACAAACTACACCTTGGGGTGCTCCATTTCACTGTCTGACATCTTAAAACCTGCAGGTATTAGAGAAGATGGCCTCATTTGCCATTGGAGAAAGTCTACAATGCTATCAGCTTTGTATTGCCTCTAGAAGTTGGTCAGATATAAATATTGCTGTTTTTTAACACGGATTAAGGTACACAGATAAGGTATGTCAGCCTAAAAAAAAGCACACTGATATCAGCTGATCACCTGTGATATCAATGTGCCTGGTTTTAACTCACATGTATCATGTTGCCCTGCATTTGCTGTGGGCAAAGAACAGGTGACCAGCAAGTCACCGTGGCTTGGTCAGTCTTGTTTTGCAGAAAAGGGGCCTGCTTCTGTCACACAGGTTGTCTCAAACAAGAACAAGTGGCCATGTGGGTAACCAAAAGCTCTGCTGACATTTGTTCCTGGATAAAATTTTTTGTTGATTGACCCCACGATCACCACAATTCTTTACACCATAACAAGAATGTACATCAACATATACTCTGGATATCAACAGTTAAACCATAAATGATTCACCTCTGTCAACACAAACACCTCATCACTGGCAGCAAAAGAACAACTTCTTTCCACGTTTGGATTTAGCAACATGCCAGAATTATCCATGATCAAATTATTCCGAGCTGCTTTAACCATGTTTCCACTTTCATTGGGGGGGGGGGTGGAGAAAAAGATAGAAAAGCTTAGCCAGTTTAAAAAAAAAAAAAGTACATGAAAAGTGATAGCCGGTACATTACTTGAGAGAGATGAAATCGATTTGACTGCAACTTTCATCTCTGAATACATCTGCAGGGCCAGGATTACTTTGAAACAGGAGGATTTCAGAGCAGAAGCAGTGCTCGGTCTTAGCAGCTGCTAAGAAATTGTTGAGTGCTTTTAAAATCTCCTTTATTCCCACCACTGTCAAGATAAGTTCAGTGCAGGCTGCACAAATAAAAGCTCATAATGCAATGAACAGAAGCTGAATAACAGCACTGAATCTGAATTTAAATTATTTCAAACAATTAAAAAGAAAAACAGAGAAGAATGAACAAAGCCAGCCTGAAGCAGAGTTTAAAAAAAAAACAAATAAAATCAATAGAGGTAATTGTCACTTGTTACCCAATAAAATAAAAAACACTAAAAAAGAAAAAGTAAAATACAACTAGAAGAACATGATCTTAGTAAGAAAATTACTGCAATAATTTTCCTAATAAAAGTATTTGCAATCAATAAATGCCTTCAGAGCAAACACCTACTGGTTTCTGTGCTTATTTAAGTAGTGCACATCTGGCTTTATCTGACATCTCACATTGAGGTCCCAGAGTTTCACTGACAATCTAAGTGATGCAAGACAGAAGGAAGAGATTCCAAGCTGTTGTAGGTAATGCGAAAAACATTAAGTCAAAATGCTGCTTTAGTCCTTCAAAAGCCCCAAACGAGTCTGTACATCTGGTATTCTGCATTAGACTGTCCTGTGTGTAACACTGGGCCTGGGTAATAAAGAATACATTTATTTAATTCTTCCTAGTTACACCTTTTCTATACATTTTAGGTTTATGTGCTTAGATTGATGTTTTTCTGAAAGGAGCATTTAGCAGCCTCTAATGAACGATAAAAGTAAATATTAAAACATACTAAATTGCTTCTAGAAGAGTCTTTTTGTTAATCTATGTGGTTTTCTTTACCTTTAGTCACAGGGTGGTGTTCAGTTCACATACATTTTTTAGTTTAGGCTACAGAAGAGGCAAGAGCTTCTGGAGGAAGGAATGGCTTCCATTTACCTGAATAAGGCACCAGATCTAAATTCCTACCACTGACACTTAAATAGCAGCACATTTCATTTGTCAGGAACACTTGACTGGTCAAGTAGCCATAGTAAAAGATCACTTTTAATGACAGAATGCTCATTCCTCCTTCTCCCCTCCTCAAAAAAGATGTCCCACAGAGAGTGATTACACAGCTATCTAGCCCATGAGTCCATGTATGCTGGATTGTTTTCTGTAACTAAACATGCCCAAGAAAGTTTGAAAAGCTAATGATTATGAAGCATCTCTAGGTAATGACTCTTTTCACACCCACAACTAGAAAACATCACTTTATTTTCAATTCATGTAAGTAATCAAACCATAACTATGACCCAGCAATATATGAAGATGAAAGCATTCAGCTGATCAAGGCAAAAACTTCTTCCATATTTGTTGAGGATGAAAACACAGCTAACAACAAAGGCATAGAGGTATTTGAATACAGTTTGAGGCTGTAGTTAGATACGAACGTGCAATTTGAGATTAACAATGCACTTATACTTCCTATTACACATCTTGCATGCATTTAGCCTCTCAACATTATGGCATCCTTAATTTTCTCTGTTACATCTCATTGTTAGGCTGTTTAAATTCATTGAAAAAGTCATTAGCTTTACATTAAGGATCACTAGGGCATCTGGCAGATGATCTATAGAGGGAAATTGTGTTTGTATGGAGCCCCATCATCAGTGCTCAAACTGAGAAGCATTGTTTGAAAGAAGAACAGAACTAATGGTATTTGACATATAAATACACTTCCATGATCATCAATGAATCAGACAGTGCATTATCACTGTTAATGTTCATAAGACCCCCATGGAGCAGGTAAGTAGGAATACTGAGATAGCAGAGAAGGGGAAATGAGGCATAGATACTGTAGAAAAGAAATTGAGTTAACAAATAGCACATCTAGACACAAGAACAAAAAAATAAATGAACTCGTCTGTTTCTCATCTACTACTTGAAACAAATCCATCCTGCTCATCCATCCATCTGACACCTAAAGTGCCTAAACTGACATGAAGGGGGCAAAATTTTAGGATTCTCTCAGCTTCAAGGTTTTAGCTTCATGTAGGCACCCAACCAGCAAAGCATTTCAGCAAAGAAGAGTAACAGCCACCCTTGCCAAGGCTAAGGCCGGCAGAGCTGATTACCCTCCTCTCCCCTGGCAGTAAGTCAGGATCTAACTGAAGAAAAAGTGCTGCTGACAAGGAGGCTATCAGCAGCACTGGACTGATGAGCCTTGTCATCTCCATCTATTAGAGCTTTGATCAGGAAACAAAATCTGCATCTTCCAAGCCCACAGACATAAGTGAGAAGACACAGATGAAGACTGGCAAGAAAACACTTTTGCATTATGGGCTTTTTAATGCCTATTTCTCTATTTTTATGAGCACTGGGAAGATAATTCTTTCATCCATACTTCTGTTTTTTAGAAATATTTTATTAAGTCAGCAGAGCAAAGCTTATGGGTAAAAATGAAGCAGTTTAAATGCTCCATTTTACAGAGAACAATAATTTTAAAAGTGTTTTAAGTTTCCTGGTTTTATAAAACACAATTGCAATTGACCATGTCCACTCCTGAGAACAGCTTGAGCACACTACACCCTATAGGATGCTTTACTTAATTATCCATATTAAAAGTACTATTAGTATGATAAGGTTTGTAGAAACATTTTGCGTTAATGTTCAGTTTTATCTTTAGTTTGGGAAAGACACAAGGGTCTCTTAGAACTAGTAATACTTGTGCTAGCACATATCACTGTCCCCTGTCTCCAGTATAGCCAAACCAGGTCCTCCTCTTTGGAAACACTGCCCAGGTTTGTCCCAAAAATTTGTTGTCTAGCTCACATTTAAGGATGGGTCATCCACTTTCAGCTATGAGTAATCTCCAGGTTGCCACTACCACAGAGTTACTTCTGTATCATTTTCCACCAGGACAGAATTTACCCAGCAAGAAAGCCAGCAGGATACAAGACTTGAAGCAAAAACCATATGCACACTCTGCCATGATGTAGATTATTTTTTCCCCCTCTGGTAAAACTTATCTCTATTTGTTACACCACTCAGATTTGAGATTCTTGGGAGTTAACGTTAACTTCCAAAAAACATCAGTTCTGGATAGCAATATTATGCATATGGGTTGTATTTGCTCACCAAATAAACAAGAGGTATCATCACTCCTCTGAAGTTTCACCAATGGTTTCTGCAAAGAAAACCAATCCTCTTCCTTTGTACCAGGGAACAACATGGGCAATCAACTCCTCACCCACTAAAACTTCAGCTCATTTGGTTTACAAATATTATCAACCTCATGTGTGTTAAGGCAAAGAATAGCTTTGCATCACTTCAGGGCCCAGTCACCAAGCATCTGCTTGAGTGCTACAGTTTAGTCTGGAAGCCATGAGTTCAGCAGACCATTCTGGAGAGTTTATGATGCTCTAAACTGAGCTTAACATTGGTAGAAGACACTTGGAAAAGCAAGAGCATTTAGGTAGTCCAATAGCAGTTCACCACTTTTGAAAAGAGACAAGATTGCAAGTGATTGCTCATCAGCATTTGGATCTGGCAGGCAGAACCATGTCACACAGGTCATGCAAAACCTTGCTTGCATTCAGCTGAGCAGCGTGGGATCCTAGGCCATACCTGCATAAAACAGGAAGCCATGGGAAGCTGTCAAACTTTAGGGTCAGGGTCATCCACTAGACCTATAACAGATGCTCAATGTTAATCCCTCTCCTTTCCCAATGGAGAAGAGAAATGGAATAAGTGAAAGAGACTTGTGGATTAGAAAACTAAATCAGTTTTAATTAAAATAATAACTATAAAACAGAATATTTATATAAATACATACAAAACCTGCATTGAACCCCACCCCCCCGATGGCAGTTATGTCACCATCACCACTGATGCTGTGGAACAGACACTGGGGAAGTCCCAGGCTTGACTCAGCAGCAGATGGGATTCAGGAGCTGGATTCTGGAAGACATGGATCGGGATTGAAGACAAAACGGACAGACTCCTCCTTGGACACTGTCCATTGAATAAGAAAGCTTGACCCTCATAATCTCTCAGCTTTATACTGAATATGACATATATGAGATGGAATCCCTCACTGGTCAGTTTGGGGACACCTGTCCTGGCTGCTCCTCCCCACAGGTGTTGGCCTTTCACTTTCTGCACCTGCAATGTGGTACAGAAGAGTTAGCAGCGACCTTGGTCTGCATAGGAGCAAATATAAGCAGGAGCCTTTCTGCACACGAGTGCTCTGTAGTAACCGTAAACATCGAGCGTTATCACTGCCAGCAGCAGACACTGTCTGCAGAACTCTGCTGTTAACTTCAGAAAGTGCAGTTAAAAGAGACTGAGCTGAAAAGTAAAATCACAGAACAGAACGAGTTCTGTTCTAACTCAAACCAGGACAGAAACCCACTCAGGATTAATGTTCCCTCTTGACAAACCAGATGCACAAAAAAGACAAGACCTGGTGGAAAGCCATTGATGACTTGAGGCCTTCTTTTTCCTAAAACAGTCAAACATGACAATGCAAACCTTGACATTGCATCACTGTCAAACCAGGCAAAACAAGATGAGGCAAGTGAGCAAGCACCCAGGTTAGTAATGGCTTTTGCAGGAGGGCAATAGGAGTTAAACAAGCTATAAGTGATGCTATAAAAATGTAGACACCATCTTGGTAAACAAAAACAGAGAACTGGAAAGGAGTTGAGGCAATGAAAGCTTTTCAATCAGTGACTGAGGGCCACAGTTTATTAGCATGGCAATAAACCTTATTTGCTGACAAGATTCAAATTAAAACACACAGTATACAATGTGTACTGCTGCTGCTTAGCTTCCTACTGCAGAATGTTGAATTAGCTTCATCTTTACTTGCTGTATATCCTACAAAGAATTTTTACCAGCAATTGCAAAACTTGATCAAACATTTGAATCCAAATTTTGGATGCTCAAAATCCAAACTGCCCAACTAAGTAGTTATTTACAGTGAGAATGCAGGGAGAAGCTACAGATTTGACTTTTTCCTTTAGATTGACTTTTTTTATTGCATGCACGGTGGTCATGTTCACATCATCCTTATCACTGAAGAGCTTTATGCAAGCCTAACAAACACCAGTTTCATACTGAAAAGACTGTGCTAGGTGAGACTCTGTGTGGTATGCTGCCTAAAGGGGTCAGGAGGACTTGCCTTTTAACTACTACTTTTGCAGGCTTTTTGAGGTATGTGCACTGCCTGCCTCACTGTGAGAAGAAAAATGCTTGATCCAGTGACAACAGATATTCTGGTCCAGCGAGAAACAGAGGTCAAGAAACAACAAGAATGGATACCCACCAGTGCACCCTTTTAACATTGTAATATGGAAGAATGTTATTCTCAGTTTTCATCCTTCCACACCAACCCCTCTGTCTCCTCTCAGACTTGACATGAGCTGAGTTTTGCAGCGAGAAGACCTGGCAGAGCAAAGACATTGCAGAGCACCTCCAGTATAACAGCACAACAGATTACAGGAGAGAGAGACAAAAGTTGGACAAGGCTGGTTTATGGGTGTAATTAAGGAGTTTCTGGCAAGGGTAATTTCTACCAAGGTTACTTGCATAATTCACTAGTACAAAAGACAAGCAAAAATTGAAGTTCTTGGAGGTCCAAGAGATCTTTTGTTCTAACCTTTTTTTTTTTTTTTTTTTTTTTTAATCACTAAGAGAGGGGAAAGAGCGTGTTTCAGACCTGAACTATAAGGCTGACTTACAGCTGGTGGCTCAGTAATTGGTATTTATGGCTCAGAACACATCACTAACACACAGGTTGGAGACTGATATTTTCATCATTTCTTACTTTGCTCTCAGCTTTGCAGCTATTTCATGCACTCTGAGTTTGTCAATTACCTTCCTGAGCTGGGACGGTGTGATTTGTTTTTAATGCACGTACAGTGAGTTTTAATAGCCTGTTGTGTTTTTTGCATTTGCAATTTCATGGGGACAGATTCAGGGACAAACACACAGGGAAGTCCAAGAGGGCACATAGGCTCGGTAAACACCACAAAGACTTCCTGGTGCTTCATCTCATCCCAGCCTGTAAGGTATCTGTTCCCAGACTGGCCTCTGAAACCCCAGCTAGCAGTGCTCCCTTTGGTCTGTGGCCTTTGTGCTTCTGGTGTCTGTTCATTTATTATGCAGTTCTCAGGCTAGGAGCTCTGCCCTTCTAGGCAATGAAAATTATGCTAAGACATTGCAATGCTGAAATCTGAAAACTGTACGCTAGCCAGAATAAGATATTGAACCAGTTCACAGAATAATTGTGCAGAGTCAATCCAGAAAAAGATGTCTTGACAGAACCCTGTGAACATAGGATGAGATCCCTGTAGGAACCAGGAGGTGCGAGGGCAGCTCTCATGAGATACACGATGCTAATTTTGTCGTCTGCAGCCCTGGATTCAGGATTTGTGAGGAAGTCAAATAGCATCTCATTTATAATTCAATCCTCTTTCACTTTGTTCTGGATTCATAGAGTCTCAATTTCCCCAAAAGATATAATATGCCCTGCCTGAGGGCATAGGTACCAATGAATTGAAAATGTCACCGTTTTGTCATATTTGTCACTTTTGGCAGCAGTATACTCCGAATAGGAAAAGGAAATAAAAGGATCAAGTGCACAACCAGCCAGAGCCCATAGCATGAAGAGGCTGTTGGGGTGGTGCACACCGCTGGGGGAAATACCAATTCCCAAGTCATTGAAACCAGTTAGAGTCAGATAGCACAAATAAACTCTTAAATACATAGTAAAATGTAAAATACACACCCTATATGGATTTAACTAGTATGCCAGAAGTAGAGAAGTGGTACTAGAAAGCCAGATCAATCAGCATTCCTGGTATTTCTTAGTGTTAAGGATGGAAAAGGGAGGGTCTGAAAAGAAAATAATTTCAGCAAATACACACAAACTTTCCTGGAAATGGGCTGCTGGAATAACTCAGGTAGAATAAGCTTCCGTTTCAACTGAAGCATGAAAGTCAATAATCTTCTCTGTAACCTTTCTAAACTCTTTGCTTTTCTATCACATATACTGAGGCTGAAAGGAGTTAATATGTTCAAGGTTTGTGTGTGTCTATACTCATTATATACAGCAGAGCACTCTTTCAAAGAGAACTAGTCACTCAGCAGTCTATCTCATGCTCAGCACTAGTAATATTTAAGAAAAGTCATTTATGTTATTGAGAATTTTACCAAAACCAGGAAAGATGCCGTTGCCTTTCCTAAGAAAATGAGGAGTTGAAGGGTGAAAGATTGTCTAAATTACTTTTTACCTATCAATTATTTGTCTGTAAGGACTTGTAAAAATTGATTTCTCATATACATATTGCAAATTCATAAACTATGAAATTGGGGATATTTCTTCCTAAAAGGTATTTCTGTAGATGCCAAACCCACCCATGGCACCTTTGTCGTTTAAGTTTCTTTGCAAGTGAAAAAGTGTGAGCAGAGCAGATAATCTCACACTCAGAGGGCTGCGTCTTGTTTTAGGTTGTGTAATTACTTTGGGCAAGTTTGTTTTATCCCTGATGGAGGAGCCTGGAGTCTGTTGCAGTCCATGGAGGGTGCCTTTCCATCTGGGCATCAATTAACAGATACTCCAGGCTAAGACTTGCAGTTTCAGGACCGCTCTAATTTTCACTTGACAGTAATGAGACTGTCAGAATCATTCTTATCTCAGTAGAAATAAACTCTCTTGAACAGTGCTAAACAAAAGGTAAGACCATCACTTACTGAGCATCTCTCACAGAAGGGCCAAACTGCTAGTGATAGCATCAAATAGAAAAAGCCATTAAGAGCAGAGGTAGGCTTGCCCCTATCACTGGAGGCCTCTTTCTTAATAAATGGTTTCCAGACTGTTATTCATTCTTTTAGCTACCCATGACACAGGCACTTCTATCTCTTCCTTAGAAAGATGAATCTTACAAAGGCAGAATGATTATATACTCTGATTTATTCCAAAACAGAAGCGCTCAGCTTAAGGTCCATATAGATATATATACACACACACGTGTATATACATATATATACACACACATATATACATACATGTGTATGTATATATATACACACACACACACACATATATATATATACATATATATAAAGTTACAGCCAGAGAGAAGAGTATACCAGAACAAAACCCAAATTTCCTGGCTTTCCAGATGAAGAGATTATGAAACTGGGTTTCCACTACAGAACAGAGATGTTCCCATTCTCTCTAAAATATGGTGCAGATAAATTCCTTTACTTGTGGGAAATGTTCAGATGTTGTGGCAACATAAAACTGTCAAGTGCATCTTGATCTTATCACATTTATTGCAAATTATTAATTTTAAATAAAGTAGATTTATGAGAAGCAATGACTGAAGTAGGAAAAGATCACTGTTGCATTACAGCACATGCACCCACAAACAGACATTAGCATTAAAAGGGAAGAGAAAACCCCCTTTGATTAGGTCTCCCATGGAAAGGTATTTATGGTTGGGCACTAGAATATTTTACAGTACTGATGCAATGCATCAACAACATGTATCAATAGCATTCACTAGCTAAGCAGCCATTTCTTCTACCACAAGGACAGATGTTTCAAGTTTTAAAAAAGTTCAGGCATATGTCTGATGATATATGAAATCAATTATTTCAGGATTGTGTGGCAGGAAGAGGGAAGAAAGGGGGAGATAAGTTGAATGCTATTGAAAACTATTTTGTACAAGATACAGTGATGGCAAATAGCCCAGTTTCCGTGGGCTAAGTTGTGATCTGTAGATAAATATAGATTAAAAAATGCAACTGCCCACACCATCAGATTTACAAAATAACAAAATTGAGCCTGTAAATGATGAAGTGTCCATTTCTTTGTTGACGAGTACAAAAATGCTGCACACAACCACGCTCTTTGAGCCAGTGCTTTTTAAACATTGATAAGGAAAACCAGAAAAAGTAGGGCTTCCCCCCACCCCCACAGGAATCTACATTTTCCACTGATAATCCAGAAGAAAATACACCCAAATGCATACAGTAGAGGATAGTGGGTGTGCCATAGTGACCTAGAAGACCATTGCCATAACTACCTCATTGTACATCTCTGCAGTGCAGCACAGAGGAGAAGCCCTCTCCTGAAATCCTAAACTAGCCAAGAAATATGCAGTTGCCTTTTGTCTAATATGGGAAACCAGAGCATGTAAGCTCCACAGCTGGAGCACCGCTAGCCCGGACCTAGCTTCTTTTCTCTAAATTCACCCCTGAAACTTATGCATAAAGGGTTTTTTGACATTAGAGCCTGATCCAAAGAGAGTTGAACTGAGCAGGAGCCCACCACAGCTGCAGTCAGGTTTGGGATGGACTGCCAGGAGAAAAGCATTTTGGTGCCCAGTGCCATGCACTCTAGACCCAGACAGGTCCCCAGCACTGCCAATGAGTACACAGCACATGCAGAGGGAAGATCATTTATGTAGGGTCCACACCCAATTCTCTGCTCTGTAACACTGATATAATTGCCAGCACAATACTTGCATGACACATCAGACAGAGCCTTCAGCATGACAAATAAACTTAGAACTCTGTCACACATCTTAAATTGCTTAACCACTTTTGGTTTTTTCCTGTTTACTGGTAAACTGCTCATCAGGCTGTTCTTACTGGAGTTTTGCCTGATTCAGTTTCCTCTAGTAATGAGACAAATTAAAACAAGAAGAAACTGAAGATAACAAAACCCACTTCCCTCGCTTTATCTAATGACTTTCACCCTGTTTCACCAAGTACAGCATAAATGATGACATACCAATTGCACCACATGCAGGACAACACAAAGCAATTAACACTTCTCATGTGCTTCATGGCTGTTCTCTGTGCCGTTTCCAGGGAGAGTAATGATGTGAAATCTCATGACTAGCATGAAACCAACTGTAGTCATCATTGACTTTATATTTTTTCAAGTCTGCCTAACACCCTGTTCAGCGCCTGCTGAGCTTTCTCTTACAGGCAATCTGGCAGCCTGAAACAGCAGACCTGATTTCTACAGACATAGCGTAAGACCAAAGTAACCCAACTTCTGGCAGAACTGAGGATTTAGAGAAAATGTTCAGTAACCTACCAAAACAAGGGAGAAGGAAAAAAAAGAGTTCCATCCCTTGTTCCTGCTTCTGGACAACTCATTTCATCTTTCCAAACCAGGAATAAGCACACATCCATCTCCCAAGCTGTCTCCAACTCTTCCCGTCTCTGGTCTCAGTGCCTTTGATTATAGAACCCGTTTCCACATCCATCACACATCCAGCCTGCCCTCTATCAGCATGCTACACTGTCACTGCTGTGTCTCTGTAAAACTGGCTAGAAGTGCACACAGCATCTAGCACTACGCTATCCCGAGCTTCATTTAGGACTGCAGCGTTACTGGAATGCAAATAATACAATGGCATTCTTCAGATAAAAGACATATTTGTGAGTTAAAGCATAAAACCACAGCGAGGGTGCTGAGCTTTTCTCAGCATTACTAACAATTTATTAAGGCAATAAATATGGGCATTAAATCACAACCGTTGTCTGCAACTTGACATTAGCATTCAGCTGAATCCCCCACTGGAGTTGCTTCAAAACTGCAAGAATGGCCTTGCTTCCATAATTAATCCTATCATTGTTAATGTTTGATTTTAGGTATTACAGCTCTTCCTCCAAGTCTGCTTTCAGCCTGTTCTTTGCTACCTCCTACTCCTCCTTAACAGGCTGGCACTCAGACTGAAGGGTCTAACCACAGGCAAAGATGATGTCAATTAATTGGCTGATGAGTTAATTTCATTCATTGCACCAAGGGCCATGGTCACCATGCTCTACTTTTGACAATGAACAGTGTGCCTGTGTGGTGTTAACCAAGCTCCTTCCAGCTACACTGGACTATTTGCCACAGATGCTTATGCCCAGCTTGCAAAGTGAGAAGAATTAAAATAGATGTATATGTTAGTCTGTGGCTTTGCTTAGTTTAATTTGGGCACTACCAAAGTCCTGTCTAATCCCAGTGAAAGGGAAAGAAAAGGCCATTTAAGTTTCACTGAGAATTTCACAAACATAAGCACTATTTCCAACTTCACCACATAGCTCTTAGCAAGTCAGGGACCTGCAGGTAACTCAGGATGTTTAGAACAGCACTTACAGAACCTTCCTAAGGCTGCAGTCTAGGATGACTGTGAGGTGGTGAACTTCTTCAGGGGGGACAGACACAAAGCCAATCTGGTCTGCCACACATGCCTAAATCAGTAAGGATTGCATCATCCCTTGTGTAGGCGTATCCTTTACTTAGCATCCTAAATCTGTAGAAAACAAGTTACCTTGGCACTGGGATTCTGATTAGCAAGACTTGTGAAATTATAAGCAACAAAACTCTTGGGGTCCTTCCCTTCCAAAGTATATTTCAGTTATAGAAGCTGCAAAGTTTTAAGTGTTAAAAGAAAGGTCTAGAATTGTATCTTTTTGTCTCTGGTTCTGATGTTCTGCTTTGCTCTAAGTTAATTGGCAAAAGCCTTTTCTTTGCATATGTCAACCAGGCTTTACAATTCTCTACACAAAATTTGATTTAGAAATGAAAGCCTGAGAGCCTTTTAAGCTGAGCAGCTGGCAAATGCATAGGACTGTATATAAAGTATGCCTATACCATAAAGACATACATCAGTAGTGGGTGGACTGTATATCTCTCTATGCGCTTATTTCTGCTTTATGGTATTTTAAAATAAGAAATACCATTTAAAGGAGCTAATTGCCTCAGGCTGGCAAAAATTTACAAGGCTCACTTGAAATGTTTTTGCTTAACAGCAGGAAAAAAAAGAAAATCACGCATTTGAAAGTGAAAATTTCAATCATTCCAATCCCAGTGACCTCTTCTGGGTATTAAGATGCTACCGGCAGAGAGCTCTCTTTAAAAAATAGATCCTGACGTTCCACAGCAGCAGAATACTCTGTTTTCATGTCAGAAGTAATGGCATCTGAGGGACATATGGATACCATACAGATTTTAGAGAAAATAACAGCTGGCTACATACATCAGTGATGCCAGAACACCCAAGTACAAGTGGTCTGCAGGGAAGGGAAACAGGGGGGTTAGTCTCAGGGATACGTCTTGGATCTGGGGACAGAAGTCATCCTGGGTCTAAGGGCCAGGGAGCAGCAAGCTGCTGTTACAGGAGAGTTTTGACTAGTCTTCAAGGGTTTTCTGGAGAAAGGCCACCACAGAGCCCTGTCACCTACAGTGGGGCTGCAAGATAGAAACTGAACATTTGCGTTCCTTCCCCCACGCAGACAAGTCCTTTACTTTATAAGGATGGGAGAGGCATGTTTTACCTTTGGGAACATGCATCAAAGAAATGCCTTCTTCAAGGTGGACAAACAGTTCTAGGAATGCAAAGTCAACCAGCAGGGAGGGCAGAAACCAAAATCCTCCTATCTATTCTCCTGAAACCAGAGCTGGCTTTAAGAGTCTTTAGGAATGAAAAAATATAGAAGAAAATGTCACCATATTTCCACTATGAAGCCACAGACAGAGGAGGAAAAAAGGAAAAATCTATTAAATTGAAGTTTGAACAGTGCCCTGAGCTCCAATTAATAAACATCTCCAAGTTCTTTATTAAAAGCAAAACTTGCTATGAGTCTCCTGGGCTTGGTAGTGCAGCCTAAAACCTGCTGAGCTTTCCCTGCAGAGTCAAGGCCACATAACCCCAAGTCCCAGCACTGGTAAAGCCAGGTAGCATCCTAGCTCAGCAGATCATCTTCGGTACTGACCAGTAGCTGCTGTGGCAGAAGGACAGGCAAAGGCTCTCTGGTGGACAGTGTGAGATGCTCACGGGAACACAACTGGTTTCAGCTCCTGTTCTACACTCCTGCATTTATAAACAGGATGGTTTTGTGATATTAAACAGATGGGTTTTCCAAGCATGACTGCTTCTTTTGGAGATAATGCCATTAATAGCATCCAGGAAGGAGGTACAGCTTGCCAGTACCGAGAGACTCACTTCAGGATGAAACAGACTTCATGGAGAAACAGCCCCAAACCTATTTGTAACGACTTCCCAACTTTGGCACCATCCTCTTCCCAATCCAATTTTATTAACAAATATAATAACTGGGTAAATATTAAAATCAGTTTGCCAGCTGGTTTGAGTATCTATTTCTGAAAACATCTTAATCTTCTGGAAAAGCTCATAATTTTTAATGCAGTTGGTGACACAGTCTTTTAGAAATTAGTACAAACACAGGCTTAAGGGGTTTATAATACTATTCTTCTCTTTCATTTCAGATCACAGAGCTTGAATTACTGAGGTTTTTAAACATGACAAGTATTTGCTCTTATAGAATGAAATTAAAACACGACAAAAAGGCTTAAATATTTATTAATGCATTTTTTTCTTTTTTTTTTTTTTCAGATTGCAAACGGTTCAGTCATGACAAAACATCCAGGACTTTGCTGCATTCCAGATGAAGGCATTATCTGGGAGCCCTATGTCCTACTTTGGAGGCATTTTGACTGGTTTTCTTCAAGTTTGCAAATCTTAGACCAGAAAAATGAATATTTGTGGCGTACCTTGGTGAGAGTGCTTTACTGATAACACCATTCACATCACATTCTCATTCACACTGTTTTACCAAACCTATCAAATTCTACAGCTTCACTACCATTGAAATGAGTCCTTAATTTTCAGGAAGAGCAGTTACAGTAGTTACTTGGGCCCTGTAGGAGTGTTTTATTAAGCTCAGGTAGGAGTAGACCAAGGGAGAGGAGCATCCCAGGGTTATGCCATCAACCTGAACACACTGCACAGGTTTGAAGGTGTTTACAGAGCTGTAGAAATTCCCAAGGACTTTCCCCAGGACACAAAAAGCGAGGACTCCATTTTTCAGCTACTTGGTATAGAAGCTACCATCTCCACATATGTCAACCACTGGTCTTAAACTGGTACCGGTCCCCTTCATTCAAATGAATTTAACTGCTGTTGTCAGGGTGGAGAGGACAGCTCAGTGTCCCATTTACTGATATTAATGCAATTTCCAGTTAAGACCTCACCAAGCCTGTTCGGCAGCTTTAAATGGGCATGTTTAGGACTGATTTACTATATTGCAATCTCAAAACAAACACACTGCTCGCCTTTTCAGCTCCTGATCTCCTGCAGGACAGAGCTGGCATAAGGAGAGCAATTGCTATGACCCATACTTCCCTTATCACCCTTATCTCATGCACTTGAAACATATCTCCTAGTGGCAGAGGAAGGAGTAAAGCTGGCTCAAAATATTCCTAGTTTTAGAGAAGCAGAGAGGGGAAAGCAAACAAAAAAAGGAATGTCTATTTTTCCTGTCACTTGTTAAAAAGAAACTATCCCCAAAATCTATAATGCAAGAATCAGATTATTTTTTTTTAAGCAAAACCAGAAAACAGACTTCCAAAGCAATCTGTAAGAGCAAACAGGATAGTTTAATATGAAAAACCAAATAGTACTTCTTTTCTTAGACAGCTTATGCTATATGCAGCCTTGGACAAACCACACAGTCCAGGGCTCCTGGCACCCCAAGGAAAGCTCCCCAGCTTCCTATCAAGCCTCAGTGATAGCCAAAGGGCCCCAAAAGCAGAATATTTATTTCATCTTATTTTCATGGAAACTAACCACAAGACAAGTTCCATTGAAATAAAGCATGCTCTAGGAAGATCAACGAAGACAACCCTGACACTTTATCCCTCTCTGCACCATGTGCAGCCTAGGAGAGACTTCAGAGTCTTATTCCAGAGCTGAATGCTCTGGTACTAGTCTGTCAGTATTGCAGCATTGCCTCTGTTTATGTCAGAGCATAAGAAAGGCCATGAAGATGAAAAGATTTGGGGGAGAAATTAATATAATTTGGTTTCAAGGCATGGAGCCAAGATGTTCTTCACTCATCAGCAAACAGAAAAAGTTTCTCCAGCTGAAATAGCCCAGGGCTCATGATCTACAGATTATACTGCAAGGTCCAGCTTTTTGTGTGTGGTGACTGAAAAAGGTGAGGAACCACCTGGTTACACAGAACAGAGCTTGAACTGTAGGGGTGGGGTTAAGTTGGACTGGCACCTTATAGAGGAGGGAGGGTGATGCCTGGGGCAAGGGCCTGCAATTAACTTCTGCTTTTCCGAATTAGTTAGTAGCACTGAGACTGGACCCAAAACCCTGACTGTGGTCAGGGCTTCACTGTGCTTAGCTGTGTGCAAACACAAAATAAAATTGCATTCTCTGAAAGTAATTTTCCTGCTTTTAAATAAAGTCACTAAAGTCATAGCTTAATTCCTTGGAATCTCATTTACAAATCAAAATAATTACTTTAACAAGTGATGTCAGGTAATATGTGGAAGTGGCACAGCCTTTTGTCATTTTTCACTGCAAGATGAACCACTTTCTCTGGATTATGGGGTGATTTCCCTGTTCCTCCATCCTACACTCTCCCCTCTCGCTCTAAAGGTGTGTGCTTCGCTTCCCTCCTCCTTCATCCAGCACTGGGAACACCAGCTGAGTACTAGACTAAAGAACTCATGGAGCCAAGGATTATGTTATCTACAGAGCAGTGAAGAGTCTCCTCACTGTCTATACGCTAGAAAACAAAAAATAAATAAAAAATCTCATTTGCTGAAGCTCACAGCTTTTCTGCCTTTACAGATATGGCTTAAGTATCTGCTTGCACGCGCTTCACAGCAAGGTATCCCACCAGCCAAATACATAATCCTTGCATTAAAAACCACCCATGAAGGTGGCAGCTATTGAATTATTCTGGGGGCTGGCACAGGAGATATGCATCTTGCTGGTTTCATTACCTTGAATAACAGTGCAACAGATTTATAAGACAGATTTAAATTGATTTTAAATGAATCCAAACCCTAGATGTAAATATAATGAAGGTTGGATGAGAGTCTATGTTTGAACCCATTTTTAGATCTCCTGTGTTTGTGGGATAGGTGGGCTTCAACATCTGAGCCACCAGCACAGTCTGAATTAAAGAGATGGTCTAGCCCTGGGAGAAAGAGCATCCAAATTCCTGGATACAAGCATCTAGACATGGAAAATAGACCTTCACTGGCATTTAAACCCAGACTGTATTTTAGGACTCCTTAGCACAAGTTTACATATTTTTTATATATATGTACACACACACACACACACACACACACGCACATTCCCCAACTGACCCACAGATCTACTAAAGCTGTGCTAATGTAGAGACTGTTCTCTGGTTGATGTCCGAATAAGGTACCCCAGTGGTGTGTGTTTTGACAGTTTTAATATGTAACGCTATTCTTTCCTTGTTCCTGCCTTTTCTATACCATCAGGACCGAAACTGTGACATATGTCTGTCAATGATAGAAAAGAAAAGTTCAGATTAATCTCAATGTCCAAGAAGTTATGACATTGGTTGCAAGAGCTCTGCAAAGGGGTTGTTGTCAAGTACAGGACAGCTCAGAGTTAAAATAAACAAACAAACAAATAAAGTTTTTCCAAGGAGATTAGAGCTGAATTTCATCGATATTCCTAATATTAAGTATTGAGCTACAGTCTTTTCAATATTCTGAAAGTTTTACACACAAAAAAATAAATAATTTTAAAAATCACAGTAAATAAGTATTTTGTAAAGAGGTCTCCTTCAACATTCACCCATGACATTGATACTAGCTGATAGAAACAATGAGGAAAGTCTAAACTTCATGCCCTTCCCAAATAATCTTTCTGAAATATTCCGGATTTTTTAGCCAAGCAATTATTTCCCACTTTCTAAAAAACTTCTATGTGAAAAGGCAGAGAGAACAGGTAAAAGTCATCAGCTGGAAACAGCACTTTTCCAGGTGGAGTGAAGGTTCATTTTCTGGAGAAATTCAAGTTTCCCCATCTCTATCTCTCAATCAATCCCACCCCTCTACCCTGACTCAGCACTGCAGCCCAGCAACAGCCATCAACAGATGGTACCCAGGAGTTCCTCCCCTGCTGCCTGCATCCAGAAAGCAGCCACAGGAAGGGGATTTCCTCAAAACATATTAAAAAGCCTCAGTGTTACAGATTATAACACCTGGAAGACATGACCTCCACGTCACTCTGGACCTATTTCTGTAAAGCACTGAACTATCTCACCATAGATGCTTGCTTGTGCTGCTGGCTACTGCCTCCACCGCAGAATACTGCTCAAAAAAAAAAAAAAAAAAAAAAAAAGGCTTGGCTGGTTCTATACTGGTCTGGGAATGAAGAATTTGCACTAAGGAACTCAGTGGCCCAGCCTACGCAAACCCAGGCATCCCTCTTCCCATCTGTCTCCCCTCTCACAGGTGCAATTCCCTGCAATAACCAGCAGTAGGATATTTAGGATATTTCTCCAACCCATGGGCTTCCCCTGCGTGCAAGACAAAAGCAAAGCAAACAAGATTTAATGAGGTGATCTCTGCAGCTCAGAGGAATCATTCCAAAGATTCAGTCAGTGCTCTGCCACCAGC
The DNA here is from genome assembly GCA_033124195.1 of Coracias cyanogaster. NCBI lineage: Eukaryota > Metazoa > Chordata > Aves > Coraciiformes > Coraciidae > Coracias > Coracias cyanogaster. The sequence continues at coordinate 76,157 of JAVSBS010007222.1, read as the reverse complement.
TGAGCTTAGCAAGTTTTGGCTGGCGCAGTCACTGGACTTGCAGCAGCCACAGCTCCAGTGCTGTGGTGATGGGCACTTCCCAATCAGCACGGCCCTTCTGAGAGCGCTCTGTGTGCTCCCAGCACCAGCTGCAGCATCAGCACATGCTGGGGTGTTCCCTTGCATGCTTGCAGGCAATTCTGCCCAGGACACAGCATATCGGACAGGGAGGAGAGACTCAGGGAGGAGCAAGAACCCAGGGCCAGGCTGGCAAGTGAAAACAAGTGCTGGTGGCTTTGAAGGACTGGCAAGCCCAGGAAAGTGGTGGAGTCACCATCCCCGGAGGTGTTAAAAAAAAAAAAGAAAAAAAGAGTAGATGTAACACTTCAGCACATGATCTAGTGGTCAGGGAGATGATGGGATGAAGGTTGGACTTGATGATCCTAGAGGTCTTTTCCAACCTTAATGATTCTGGAACATCTCTTGTATGAGCAAAGACTGAGATCCTTGGGGCTGTTTAGCTTGGAGAAGAGAAGGCTGAGAGGGAATCTGATCAATGTTTATAAATATCTGAAGGGTGCGTGTCAGGAAGATGGAGCAATCAGTCTCTTTTCAATGGTGCCCAGTAACAGGACAAGGAGAAATGGGCAGAAACTATGGGGGCCGACAGCTGGCCTGCAGGTCTCACAGAAAGCTTTGACCTTGACAACATCAAGCTGTACCCTTGAAAGAAGATAAACAACATTTGAGGAATTTGAAGAACGTAAAAGGATGATGTTAACAGAAGCTAACGAAGACACGTAGGCAAGAAATGTTAACCAATAAGAGAATGTTAGTAACAAGCAAAAACCAATTACTGTGTGACACGATGGTTTAGAGCTAAAGCTAGAGAGTATAAAAAAAGAGCTGTAAAGAATAAAGTTGGCTATTGCTGCTTAATTTGTCCAGTGTCTTGTCCATCTCAACTATGACAAGAAACTGGAACACAGTAAGTTCCACCCCAACATGAGGAGAAAATTCTTTACTGTGAGGGTGGTGGAGCACTGGGACAGGCTGCCCAGGGAGGTTGTGGAGTCTCCTTCTCTGCAGGCTTTCAAGACCCATCTGGATATGTTCCTGTGTGACCTTGCCTAGACGAACCTGCTTTGGCAGAGGGGTTGGACTAGATGATCTCTAGAGGTCCCTTCCAACCCCCACCATTCTGTGATTCTATCTGGGTGCCTATGCAGGAAAAGACTGGGAGATATCCTGCCTGCTGCTACAAACTGCAAGTAGGCACTAAAGTCTGCCTGCTCACACCAGCGCCAAGCAAAACCCACCCAGAAAGATGCAGGCAGCTAACAGGGCTGGGGACATACTGCAGGTGTTGAAGGGCAGATGTGAGGAAAAGCCACTGCAGCTTAGCTGCATTAATCCACCGTCATAGACTAGCAATCACCAGTTTTCAACAGTATTATCCCATGAAAGCACATCAAGTCGCTTTCCTTTAGTTAGATTTGGGACCAAATGTCTTCAGCCATTTAGCAACAAAATCTGTGGTGTTTAGTTTGGGTATTTTGCCTTTAAATCTGTGAGGAGCTGAAGATGTCTGCAAAAATTTACGTAGGCTGTTTTCTCACTGATGCACTCTTGGGGTGTTTAGGCAAGAACTTTCTTGCAAGTTTGGGAAGTCAGTTCTGTTGAGTTTGGGGTGTCTTGGGGGTTTTTTTTTGTTTGCCTGTGGGTTGTTTTTTTTGTTGTTGTTAGTTTTTTTCCTCCTCTTAATCTGAAAAATGATTGCAGCAGTCATAGCAATTTTTCACATATATTCTTCCCTATACACACCCACAAACAAGCGTTTATATAAATGCTGTACTGCTTTATACCTGACTTTCTTTACTGCACAAGAAGAAAGGTGTTTTACAATAAAAAGGTTTATCCTCATCCTCTCCAAATAAATGTTTTTTAAAAAGTATTAACTAATTTATTGCTGTTCATGGTGGTCACTTACTTCTTCAAGACAGGGCCATTCACAGAAGTTACACATTCTATCAAGTTTGTAACTACATTTAGATAGAGAAGCAAGGTAGCTCTCCCTGGAAAATAATAATATTATAATAATAAAGTGTATGTCCAAGCAAGAGCAGTACACTGCCAACTGACTTGGAGCATCACTGGTTGCAAAATCCAAAAAAGAAGTATCAAAGATGGGAATAAAACACTGGGCCTGGCCTATCAGCTGAAGGTTATTGCTCCATGTCTCCATGTTAACATTGACTTGTTACAACCTTGAGGAAGTCACCCATGTTGGTAGCACCTGCCTCCCTCGTTAGGAACACGACAAACAAGAAAGGCTGCAATATATTTCTTTTCTGCAGGATTTAAACCACAAATACTTGCATGGGAGGACCTAAATATTCTTGATCTTGCCTTTGTGGTAGAAAAGCAGATTAAGTTGGGGGGCATTCCTGTGAAGTACCTCCTGTTTGTAGCTGAGAACTGTTAGCAAGTCTGCCTTAACTTCAGAGCAGTGGGTGAAAGTATTAAACTTTGTGAAGATCATTACACAATTTTGGGAAGGAGAGGCAATCACAAAATTTATATAGGTAATAATATAAACCACCTAAGTAAGCCAGAAGACTACTTGCTTAGATGAACAATAAAATGGTCTTTGAACCAAATCAAATTTAAACCATCCCTCATATGAATGCATTACAAAATATGTATTTTAAGAGAATAATTTCCCTTGGATACTTGTCCTGTTCTTGTGCCAGCCTTGAGCCTGTAGCTCTGCACACCAGGAGGGCCAGAAGGCAGGACAAGATGGGTTGCTGGTCTAGAACGGTCTGGCAGCTTGTGGTTCCTTCTCATCCTGGCACCCAGTGCAGCATTTCACCCAGCATGTGTGCAGGCAGACCGCCAAGCAGATCTCCACAGCATCGCACAAGCTGGAGAGGGGCAAAACCAATGAGACTTTTCTAGAATTTCTAGCTGCCAGTGCAGGGACAGGTACATCCTCATGCACTAGGGCTGTTGCATCCATGAGACACACGGTGCTCCCCGTTGTGACACAGAGCAGCTGCCCAGCTGCAGCACTGACAAGGAGCTCCAAACCTAGCATGCAGCACATCTTCAAGGCAATTAATTTAATTGCAGGACTGTGCGGCCCCTCATGCAACTCAACTGAGCAAAAGCTTAGCATCAACACATGAAAAATACGGCTGCCTGGAAACAACCACTTAGACTGATGTTACATGGATAAAGCAGATGTCTCTGGTAATAAGTGTCAAAATATTCTGAAAACAAAACAAACAAAAACCCACTTCAGTCTTCAGAGGGTGATTAGGTGCTCGTCTGGGACTGAGGAGACTCTGATCCTACCCCCAGCCGCTACTAGGGTCCTGGAAAACCTGGGCTAGGAGATCACCCCACTACAGTTTCCCTCCCCTCTCTCCTCCATACAGACCTGCAGGGGTTTATAGAGGAAAATTCTGTAGGGAAGCATTTCTATGCTCCATTAGGTGTTTATTCAGAGCTTAAATAAAACCTGTTGCCCCATAGATAATAATAACTTTTGTCATACTCCAAACTGGACTAGTCTAAGCAATATTGGGTTAAAAAATCCTGAATATTTTGTTCTGATCTCATACCTGGTTCTTCCCACGACACTACTTGTATCAATTGAATCACTCCTGAATTACATCAAAGAAAACAGTCAAATGCTGCTATGTACAATTCTCATCAACACACGGAAGACAATTATCTCTCAGCAATATTAAGTTAAGACATGGGCATGGCTACCTAGAAAGCTTTTTACTTCAGTAGAAGCTGAGGGCAGTGGACCCAGGGCCAACATTCCATTTTTCATATTAGGTGTTTACTGTCTCCCCCCCACTTCTCCATAGAAAGATTTTATTTCAGATCAATACTTACAATACATTTACCACTACAGTATGTTCCTACATCAAACATGAAAATAATAAATAAAAAGACCTCATACACCTTTCCCGCTGGGTTTAAAACTGCCTGGAAGAAATGCATGTCACTGACACCATTTCGTCACCAGATCACTGCCTGAATGGCAGCACCTGCTGGACTTGTAGAACATGCAGTGTCTGTGGGCACAACCTAATATTGTGGTGTTTTTTTTTAAATAAATTAAAAAACATATTCCGCTGAGGCCTCTCTCCTAAAGATCAGGAGTTAGGTCCTGTTAAGATGAATGAACCCTCACAGCATTTCTTGAGCTCCAGGTATGGAAACAATTCCTTCATGCAGGAGATGAATCACCCCACTTAACTCAGTAGAGTTTTTCTTAGCACAAAAAAAAAAGAGGGAAAACTACATGTATAAAAAGCAGAATAGCTGTCAAAGTCTGATTAAAAGCAGTCTCCAATCTCTCTGAAGAGTTAGTAAATAAAGCATGGTGTTACTTGCCTTCTGTCACTTCATTTCTTCTTAAAATAAACAAGCACTGTAGCTTATTCCCACCCTTTCTATCATCCCTTCTCTTCATAACGCAGATCTCACCATGTCCTCTGTGTTCAAGCACACAGAAGTGGAGATCAGCCCTGAGCTCCTGCATCAGTGAGCACACAGCCATCAGCTCCCAGGTGCTGCTGTACAAAGTCTCCCACTTTTCTTGTTAGAAGAGGCCAGTAAGATTTTAGACATGACAAGTGTTGGACTGTATAATATGGCTTTAGGTAAACTATTTTAATATTTGACTCATTAACTATCTATACTTTATTTCTAATTTGCATTTAACTGACAGCTTCCAGTCTTTTGGCTAAAGAGCCTAGCTAGAAGTGCTACCACCATGAGTTCTATTCTACACCAGAGTTTGTAAACTATGATCCACCCTTAATTTGCTCTTGAACAAAGTAAAAGCAGTTTCTTAAATCACTTTTGGAGTCTCCTGGGATCATCTGAACAGCACATTTCTAGATGTTTTCCAGCTTCTCAGGATCCTTTGGAAACATGGACACCAGAACCAGAAACAACAGTCTAACAGCGCCCTGCAGAGACACTTTTGCTCAACATTCCCAAGACCACACATACACAACCTCACGCCAGAAGAAAAATCTTACTCAATATCTAATCTTAACTTTAGGAGATTTTTTTTTTTTTCCTCCAGTGTCACCATTTTCAAAAGCCATCTCCCACTTGGCAAACATGACCTACATACCTCTTTTCATCCCATATCTGGCCCTTCTTTCAGCATCTCCCAGGTATGCTCTTTAAATGACCACACTGTCAAGAAGAAAAAAAAAAAAAAATCCCTCTGTCTGCCTAATTTGTCAGGCCATTTTTTCCCATGCTTCTAGAACTCTAAGACAGTTTTGCTGGTGACACTTCCCTTATTTTATTTCTCAGCCCTCCATACTTCACCGAGGGTTTCTTTACATAGAAAACCTACCCCTGCAGCAAGCAATCCTGTCAGCCATCACTGACCTGCAGCTGAGCAGGACTGAAGTACTCAGGAGGATGAAGCGGGGGAGGACCAATTAACTGGAGATAGCTATTTTCATTCAGGGACTTGAGGCTTTGACAAAAGTTTCATCTATTCACAATGTGCATTAAGGGAAGTCACAAAGCCTTTTATTCTTTTACCTCCTAGAAGGCTAAAAAGTTTTGCTTCGTTTTTACCCTGGGGAATAATAAATAATCAGGAGGTGATGCACTCATTTGACACATCCCTTGGTTCACATGCAGATTGGGTATCGGCAGGAACAGCAGGCTTCCCCAGAACATATGTGCAAATATTCAAGAATAGCAAACAACAAGGATAAACATAGTTGGACCAAACAGTTTTGCTTCATAGAAGTGAATGTTTGCAAATCCTGCTTTGCAGCATTTGACCTGCACTAATGAGCCCTCTGTAGTGAATAACCTGGTCTTTCATGCAAAAAAACCTTCCTGATGAAGGGCAGGCACTTCTAGCTTCCCTGTGGAACTTAAAATGGGCTTCTGAATGAGCCTCTCTGAGGCAACACTAGGGTTTATATATATAAATAAATATATAATGTATAATACTTTATATATGAGTATTACATTTAATTCCCCAAAGCAACCAGTTTAAACACATATCCTTGATGAGAGCTCATATTTACTAATTGTCATTAATCAAATGAATTTACTGAGTCTTAATGCTGTGTTAGCATTAGAATTTGACATTGAACTATATGCTTTTTAACTTTCATAATTTGAACCTGATCTAATATATGTTAACAATTTATCCCTAGGATGATCCATTAGAACCTGTGTCAATTGAAGAATGCTAGTAATTTTGTGGGGCATACTTCCATATTTTCCAAGAGTAAGCAAGAAAACCTAATATTAAGCTTCTGAAAAAAAAAGAAAATTAAAAAAATCCCTACAGCCAGCACCAGAAATTTACCTTCAGTGAAAGAATAATAATATTTATCTGGAGGAGCAGTGGCTCAGAACAGATGCTGCCAAGATGAATGATTAATCACATTAATTGTGGTAATGAGTTTTCAAGTGTTTTCAAGTGAAAAATTAGGAGATTTGATAAAAATAAAAAAACTTACTCTCTTCATTCAAGTGACTTTTAAATCTTTTTGCCTTCTGAAAAACAAAAGAACTTGCATCTAAGTGACATTTTTAGTAAAAACACATGGTTCACTGAGCTGGATTAAATTTCTGACTTTACCCCCATCCAAAAAAAACTCAAGGAAAGGGAAGTTGGAAGGATACAGTCTGGGGATAAAGCAGCTTCCAGTCAGCTCTAGCATACTAATAAACAGACAAAGCAATACAGAAAGACTTTCCTCTTTGGTAATATTGGTTTGAGCAACATCAACAACAGTTGCCAAGGAATGAAAGCAACATCTCGTACAGGAAGTTTGGAACCAGGTTTTGTTCATTTTCAGCTTTCAGAAATAAAAGAATAACATTGGTCAGAAAAATGTTTTAGTTTGCATTTTTTTATCTGCATGTGGATTTGCAGTGGGGGAAGGGACTTTATTACAGAAAATAAGACCTGATGACCAAAACCCAGCCATTCTCCTCATACAGATTCCTACCGAACACAAACACAAGCTCAAGTTCCAGTGTGCCCTGCCACTGGCTGTATGGCCGCAAGGAACACACATTGCTGAGTACTGCTGCCCACCTGGGGCTTGTGCGTCGCTGGTTTGTGTGCAAGGCACATCGTTTCGTGAATTGTGTCAAGCACCACAAGTAACATTACACACATGCCACTAACCACTCGGGTCTCCCTGGAAGCAACTGGGTAGCACTCAGACAAAAAACCCAAAGCAGCCAACAAAAAAACCCAGAAGGCATCCTCCTTTTCTTGCCTTTCAAGAATCCTCTCTAAACTCATATATGAGAAAACTACCTCATTTATCCATGAGAGCACTGAAATTTTTAATCTCAGCTTCTCCTTTTCTTCGATTTTACTTCAACAAAAGTCTCTTTTCTATTAAGTTCTTCATCAGACAAACAAAATGCCACATTAAAAGAACCTAAATGCATCTTAGAGCTCCTTCAATTTGTCAGCCTCTGTTTTTGTTCTAGCTGTTGTTTCTTAACACCCTGCTGAGATGCAACCTGCTTGTTCAAGCAGGGAATTCCTCAATTTCACCTGGCTGACACTGTTTCTTCCCTTGGGACAAGTGAATGCTTCCTGACATAGAATAAAACAAAACAAGAAGTTTTGGGGGAAGCTAGCTAGTGACATCCTTTTTCCCCTCTGCAAATTGAGCACAAGGTCAGAGAAGACATTTCCATTTTGATTTAGGCATCAGCCTCTTCACTGTGAAGGTATTCCGAGATTTTTTTTTTTTTTCTTTTCTTTTTAGAGGTGGTTGATGCTTAAATCCACCCCTGGAATCTGAAGCCAAGATCCTACAGCTATAACCAACTAAGCTAAACACCCAATTCAATGGAGAGTGAGGAACATTGGTACAAGTGTGAAGTTAGTGGCTCCACAATATACATAAGGAGATACAAGCAGGTTGGCACATTTTGCTTCCACAGACCAGACTTTGGTGGGGAGGAAGGTTGATTCTGTTGTCAGAGGAACCTAGATTTGTCTCATGCCCAATATATTGCTCATCATTTCCTTAGGAACGAGAATACTGCATTACTAAGGCTTTTGGACTGACTGACTGTAAGCTTTTCCTACACATTTTTTCACAAGGCAGCAGTTGAGAATCAAACTGCCCATAGAGAGAGCTATGAAGCCTCAGACAAAGGAAGAGTCACAATTACGAGTATCAATCTCCATGAAAGATGCCATGTGTCAGCATCAATGAGAACATCTCAACAGCCTTGACAGGACTGCAGGAAGACAGTGTCCCCATTCTCGATGCTAAATTTAATCAAGATACAATGTACCATGCAAAGCCTGGCCAAAGATTGTACGCAGCTGAATCTGCCAAGTTACCTGGTATGAATTGTGAACAATTAGATGAAGAAAACTTGAATTTACCTTGATATCAGTAGCAAGTGTTCCCTGTATAAGGTACAAAAGCTGAAACTGCCCCAGATTTCATATATTTTGTTTCCATACTCTTCATAATTCTGCACAAACCAGAACACTACTTCCTCAGCACAGACTATGAAGCAAACTTGTTGATCAACATAAATGAAGATAGAGCCCTGTTTAATTAGCATAAGTCAGGAGAGCTGCTGCTGATAATTAAGCTATACAGTCCCCAGGCCTGAATTCTATATCTAGGGCAAAAAAACCCCCAAACTTTCAAGCACAAAGTACACATCAGGAGTTTCCAGCACTTGAGTAACCCCTCCAAAACACTGCAAGGAAAAAGTTTACCAGAAGGATCAGAGGGGTGGATTGAAGGTGGGAAAGTGAAGCAGCAGCAACTGCCAGGTCAAAGTGAAAGGGTATGGTTTGAAGCAGAAAGTTAAGGTTAACACAAATCTTAGCTCCAGTATGCACCATTTCCAGCTTGCCTAAATTTACCTCTTACTACTCAGTGTTTCTCCATAGTTATATGGCTAGATATAAGGCCTACCAAAACCAGAGGAGGCTGAAATCAGAGATTTAAACATCTACTAATTCAGAGCAGGGAACAGTATGTTACTCTGCAGATAACTGCACCTGAAATCTTCTTCCTGGGTGAAAACAAATGGGCACAGCTGAAAAAAATAAACCAATCAAGCTGGGAGGTGAACCTGATTTCACATTGGTATCAAGGAATGTATTTGAGCAAACAATCTGTTCTGTCATTTTCCTTAGTTGTTTCCTTTCAATAAGAGTAACCAATAATAAAGGGGACTAAGAATATGTTAATGTATAACAGGCAGCATTCCTTATGGAGCAGCAGCAGCTCTGGAAGATACTGTCATCAACCAGAGAGGAAACAAACATGCTTTGTCCAAAGTGTCAGCACTGGACCTTGCTTGATTTTTCAAATGACTATTTTCAAATTAAGTCTGTGAAGAACGCAAGCAGAATATTTCGCAAGCATTACTCAATATCTGTTGTTTCTTGAAAACAGATTAAATTGAACAGTGAGCACCAACAAACAGGTCAAGTAAGTTTTTTTTATTAGAAAGAATCAGAAACTAGAATGAACCCAGATAAAAATAAACATAAAAGACTTATGGAAAACCTCTTTAATAATCACTTTCAAAGTATTGTTGCTTTCTTCAGAAAGAGGTCATCATTCTTTGGACCTGTCTCCTAAGGGGCACAACATAAACCTGTTATAGAACTTAATACACATGACCCATCTAGGAACCAATTTCTGGCTCTAAAGAGGCTAGGGCTGATTCTCTCACCCTCCTTAGAGACCATTCCCACAAGGCAATGTCTTGAGGGGTTATACCAGTACAGTTGTATGCTGGTTACATCTGTCTCTCCTTAGGAACTGCGATCCTGGTATGTCATAAGAGCTTCATTCAAACATCCCTCCCATGTTTCAGCTAATAGATTGGTTTAAAGTCACAGCTTTACCAGCCTTAAATGGTACCACTGGGAAAGAGGAAAGGAAAAGATGCATTAGGAGAAAAGGAAATAACTCCCCTTTATGCACCACAGCTGAGCTAGTGCTAGAGGTGCATTAAAATGTGGAAGATTAAACTGATAAAATTCCCTTTACTGGAACATACGTGAGCAATTTGTGATATGCTTAAAGTCTTAGGAACCCAAGTTAAGCCTGGACTTTTAAAGCTCTTCTAGCAAGAGTAATCAATACTCAATTTCACAAAGATTTCAGGCTCCTCAGGCTCTTCTCTTCCAAAGCCCAGGGCATTGCACCTCACCCAAGCACATCAATAATCCCACATACATTACCGTATGGATTTCAGGCCCGAGTCGCAACAGCCTATCACTGCCAGATCCCAGGCATGGCTGAACCCTGGAGTTACAGGTGTCACCCTGCATGGGCTGGCCCTGCAGGGATGCCACACAGCAGGACCAGCCTGTACCACTTTTCCACCCACCTTTGCACACCCATGGGCACGCCAGAGTGTTAAAGGAGAAATCACCGGGTGCACTTAGGGTGCCAGCTGACTTGCACCCAGCAAGGCAAATATAGTGCTCTGTTACTCACTTGCCTTCATGCAGAGAAGAGATCAGATTCGCAAGGCTAGTTGAAAGCAGATACGTATTTTCATGCACTTCCTTCAAGCAAGTTCATGCATTTCCTTCAATGCAGAGCAGCCAGCCACTCAGTGAAGTCTTTCTGACCTTCTGCATATGGGACTACTCCACTTCAGTACTCATTTATATATAAAACCTGCTTAACAGTAAAAATTACTAAGTCCAGGAAATTTTTAGCTGCATTTCACTCTGGACAGAGTAAGGCAGTTGGAGGGATGTCGATTTATGCTCAGAGCACCCAGGTTAGGACCACAAGACATTAGAAAAATTAAAAATATTATCTCAGAAATACACTTTGCTTTGGATGACAGTAACTTTGATGTCTTTTTTTAAAGGTGTGAATAAAAAAAAAGTTCTTAAAAGTTTTATTATTCAAATTAAAGGTTTTAAATCCATATATGGTTGGATACCAAGGAGAAAAGAATATTGTAAACACAGCCTGACCATTAAAGCACATGGAAAGGGTATAAAGAAGTTACCACTGCTTAAGTACTTGTAAAAAAAAAAGAGTCTGAATATTCTAGTGTTGTCCCTCGTGAAAACAGTGGCCAAAAAAAAAAAATGCAGATCTTATAACAACAATTTCCAATAGTTCCTGAGTTTGCAGACATAACCTTACAGCTATAGAAGAATCTAAGAGGAAAACCACACTAATCTATGTGGTGAGAGATCTATTAGTCTGATTTCAATAGTCTTTAGAACAGGTTTTGAAGCAAACTATGTTGTGAGTGAATGAAGACCAAACTGAAACACAGGGTCTTCTAACTACAGGAAGTTTGAACTTGACTGACACAACACCCTTATTATCAAGAGAAGCAAAGTAGATCTGGACACTAGAACCTTTACCAAAGCAGTAGGTTGCATTTGCAAGGATTACTTCCCAACCTAACCTCCCAATTACTCCCTAACAATATGACCAGTTGTCCATAGATGACACTTACAAATAACACCAACTTTATTGGCTTTAACAGGCAGCAGAAGACTGGAGTATCATGCAGGTATTGATGATATTGACTACTCAATTAACAGAAGCGGTATTTAAAACTAGAACAAAAATCGATTCATTTTGGCATAAAAACGGAATTTCCATTATAAGCTACATGTTTGTAGTTGGAAATGTTTGAAGAGGAAGAGATGTGGATCCGATGACAACTGAATTACCATAATGAAGCCACAAAAAAGGTCACATTGATCCCAGAATGCTTGAGAGGAGCTCCAGCTCCAGGAAGTGCTGCAGTGCTCTATACCATGTGTGAAGCACCTGTGAGATATTTATCCAAGGAGATGTATGTAGTTCAAGCACAATTTTGAAAAGATTAAGTAATTTTAGAAGAGGGTGGGAAAATGACTCTTAGCATGGTTTAAGTACTGGAAAGACTGGTTTATGAGAACTAAGCAAGCTGGGCTGATTTAGCCTGTCAAAATGAAGGCTGAGAGGTGATGCTGTCACTTCATTTCAGGTTTAAACAGTAAGAAGATAAGAACTATTGGAACTAAAAGACAAAGCTGTATGAAACAGCTGAAGAATATACTTGGGCCACAAGTCAGAATGCAGGGTTTAGCTCTCAGGGCAGCAGGGCTCAGGAGTAACTGGTTCCTAGTAGGACAACTGAGGAAGGAAAATTCAACCTGCCTGTTGACACAGCCTACTCGCTTGTACCACTGTCTGTACTGGTAGAGAAACCCGCTCACAGGTCTTGGTTCCCAAAACCTCTATAAAAGAAATATCTGGAGAATGCACTACACTAAGAGGATGACAAGATAGTTACTGAATTCCCCTGATATCAATCTGCATCACAGTCCTGGAGCCAGTGTGGGCAGCCTTAGAAGTAATTTTCTTTTTTTTTTTTCCTTCAGCTTGCCTGAGCATCCCATAAAAAGAGGAATTACTACAGTGAAAGAGAGAAATTGATTATGCAGATAGTACTGTCAAATGCAGGAGGAAAACAAACTAGAAAAAAATAGAGCAGAATAAATTGTTTCTGCAATCTCAGTGAGTTACATTTCTTTAAAAAAAAAGAAAAACTCAGGAGATAAAAGTGAGAGAAGGGCAAGGTATTGTTTTTTTTAAAAAAAGTTTCCACTGTCCTTTTATACCAAAACACACATTTATATGAATGTTTTTTTTATTTTCCTGCACAAACATGAACATCCTGGGAAACCACAGGCAAATTATGCAAACAAAAATAAAGCTGGAAAAACTGTTTAGATTAAGAACTAATCAATAAAACCACTCAGAAGAAATACTTATCTGCATCCTGTTTGAGATTGACATGGGAGGTATTAATATTTTATGTGCTTGTCTAGTGGATAAGATAATCGAGCACCATCAAAATGCAAAGCAGTTCCTGCAACTTCTCCAGCAGTAAAAATCTTACTTTTTCAACCAAATTCCCTTTCTCCTGCAATGCCATCTAGAGGAAATCAGACAAATGAAAGGGAGGGCATAGACAAAGAAGGCGGCGGGCACCTACTGAAGCCGAAGCTTTCCCCAGACCTAGCTAATGAAATGAATTAGGCTTTCCAATTTATGAAGCCATTAGAGGAAGAGCAAGCCTTGGCTCTAACACCTCGCTGGTACTTGCATAACAAATCGTATTTGAACACTGGGTGACTCAGCAAGAGGATTTCCCCTGACACCTTTCTAAGAAAGGCACTGTCTCTGTCCTGTGGGTCCCTGGCTGCTGAAGAAATCCTGATTAATCGCATCCCTTCTCCTACCATTTAAATCTGAAAATGTATGAAAGGAAAATGCTTAAACATCCCAGATTTGACAGGAGGAAATAAAGGAAGGAAAAAAAAAAATAAATCAGGAACTAAAATTTTCAGTGAGTTGCACCTCCAAGCAAACCAGCACAGTGCCAGGAATTTGGATAAGGAAAAGTTTATACCCCAATCTGCACCCTCATCCTTACAGTTTTCTTGCTGGGACCTTGGGTACTCAAACTCTCTGAAATTCACCTCCCTAATAATTTATCCTCAGAGTGGTTGTGTTTGTGGAAGACTAAGACTCTGAGACGCTCAGAAGACAGGTGCTTCTGCACACTCAGTCTTATGTTTCTCGCCATCAGCTTTAACCTTGTTTTATACAGCAGCAGGGACCACAATCACCAGCTCTTAATTCCACGAGGACTAACACAAGACCAAGCAGTGTTAAAACTTCACCAATAGGTTTGCCACATGCAATAAAGTACTATTGAAAATGCATCACTTTTTTTTTTTTACCCTACAGGGAATTTAAACCATTCCTCTCAGATTGCAGCTCCCAAATACTGCTAAAGTAGATGTTTCTTTCCAAGGGCTCAAGCTTTCAACTCAGAGTTCCTGTGGCCTTTAAAAATTAATCACAGTCAAACCAGAGAGGAAAAAAAAAAAAAAAAAAAAAGGAAAAGCCTTCAAATGTTTTATAGGAATAAAACAGTTTGGAATATTTTGTTTTGACAACCACTGGCGATAGGTTTTTTCCTGACAATTTAGAGACTTAAGCCATATGTTTGATGAAACTAGCAACAAACAAGGGCATGTTAACAAATCTTGATGCTTATGACAAGGTTTAAGCTAAAGAAATCAAGAAATATTATTTGGGTCTGGACACAGCTTGATGTTTTTCACTGGCATAATAATTTTAAAGGACCTTTTAAGTAGCGCAGATTAAGTGAATTTTTTTGTTGTTGTTAAATCAAAATGTTAAAGAAAACGTAACTTCCTCTGATACAGGGAAGCAAAGAGAAGGAGAGCTCTGAATGCACTCCTCATGCACATTCTTATGACTGACAGACTCTCAATTCTGTAGGAAATCTGTTGTTCTAGGCTGGGCTCACAGACCATTAGCTTAAAAGCAGAGAAGTTTTATCTTGTGGTCAAGGAGAAGGGTTACCTAGACATCAAGAACTGAGGAAATGAACAGTCTTGGTACAGCACATAGAAGGCTGCTGGGGTCTGTGGATGACTATCAGTTTTAGGAATATGTGTGGCATCTATTTTTACAAATATTTTCAGCACTTTTACAAAACTAGTTCACGCTTTCTGCCAGTTAAGATATTTTACATTTTTTTTTTTTGGTGGAATGCATTAGTTGGCTACAAGGAATAATCTCTTCCTAAGGTCTACCCCATAGTCTCACCTAGGCAAGACTCTGTCACAAAGGTACTAGGATGGATGGGGTATTAAAACTGAAATGTAGTTAGGAAAAAAAAAAAAAAAATCATTTTTACAAAGAAGACCTTAGATAGCCGGTTGGGAAGTCTTGGTCTCCGTCAAGGGTGTGACAATCCAATTCCCATGACTCTACTTAGGAAAGACCAAATTTCAGAAGGTAAATGGAAATTCTGAGTCATCGTGAATTGGCCCTGCTTTTCAGGAACCGTGTCCTGATCAGCATCTTTTAGTAACGGTCACCAAAATAACAGTTTCTTGTTTCTCCTCTTACAGGTGAAACTTGAAACAGTTCAATTTATCCATGCTGAAGAGGACATCTGTACCAGCTGATTATGAGCATAAACAAATAATATTTCTAAGTCTTTCTTATAACAGTCTCCAGAAAGCTTTCCCTGTCTTAACATGGAATTTCTGCCATTCTTACAGAAACAACCATCAGGAATTTGAAAAATATATGAAGTGAGAAAGACTAGTCAATACTCTCTAATTTCTAAACTTATAGAGCAGTTTCTGGGTCACTTCCAGTTTCCCACCAAGCACACAACAGGAACCCTTCAGTTCCTCTCCATCATCCTTCAGCATTCGGCATTTATCAACCAAGTTGCAATCAGAAGATGACCATGTACCTGCCATGTGCCAGCCCCATCAGCTTCCAGCAAGACAAACCCCACCGTGGGCTGGTTGCAGCAGCAGTGATGGTGGTGCAGTGGCCATGCACTGACACAGTGCACCAGTCCCTGCTTAAGAGAACACATTCCCTCTTCCTGCATGGCTAATTGAACCATTTTTCTATTCTCATACAGGCACCTCTACCTCTTCTTATTTATCTGTGTATCTGTGGGAAAAAACCCCCAAGGAATTAAAATAGACTTCTTAAGCATCAGCTGCTTTGGTACTCCTTACTAGTTTTGCAGGATGGCTGGTTCCCATTTGGTCAGTTCTCAGTTTGGCAACCTCTATGTCTCTTGCCTTCTCATCAGAAAAAAAGTCCTTTCACCCTCTGCCTTGAAGCCAATTTGAACCAGTGGCACAGAAACAAGCACTAGGGTATCACTAAGTGCAGTATTAAGACAGAGAAATCTTCTTCCATGAAGCAGCTAGTCTGCTGCACAGCCCAGAGCGAGATCTCTTCCAGCAAAGCCACCCCTACATAGAAGAAATCATCTTCTCAGCTTGTTACCTCAAGGACTGTAAAGGCTAGTTTCTATAGTTGCACTCAAACTCACAAAATTATTATTTTTTTAGGCGTAAAATAGGTAATCGATTTACAAAGAGAAATAGACAGTGCCTCATCCCTAAATAGCCAGAACTCTCTCAAGCTCATAGAAGAAAATACGGTATTTGCTGCCTGCATGAGTGACTCTGACCTACAGCTGTGCAGGGGCTAGGGGATTCTAAATCTACAGGGACTTGATCATATAGCTGCAGTTCATTCAAGTGTGCACTACAAACTAGCACTGACAGCATCGTGGAGCCCTGAATATTTAGTACATTGTAGTGCACCATTCTCAGAATGCGCTGAGATACCATTTTAATTTGTTCTGTCACAAAACAAGGAAAGTAAAAATCAGAAACGACTGTAATGAGAATACAGAGCCACTACTTGAAGTGGATAAAATTTGATCTGATTTTTATCCTTTATAGAGTGGTTCTCAATTAGAGAATTTCAGGTTTTAGGCTATATATGCTATGGTTTTAAAATCTGTTCTGGAAACTTTTGTATAAGTAGATGAGAGCTTCAGCAAAATACAACATCTGGGTCAATGAAAGAGTGGCAGCTTCTATGAAGCAGTTATCTCCTAAGAATTGTAGAAAAAAAAAAAAAAAAACAACAAGAACAGACCATCCTTAAAAAAAAAAAAAACAAACAACTTTCATTAGACCGCCAATGTCAGAGCGTGCTTTGGCTTTTGGCTAAGCCAGGACAGAGGCAAGAAGGTGGTTTAAGTAATTTAGAGCACAGCTTTCATTTTGAAACTCACTTTAGAAATCAAAGGTCACAGTATTTTCCTAAGGAAAAGGTTTCTTGTAACTTGTGATCTGTTTTTATTCCATGAGCCTTAGGCATGAGATTCCTCTGATGACTTAGGCTACACTCAGCACATCTCCAAACTTTCTAAACAATTCCCAAAGTAAGTTGGGGGAAAAAAATTAACTCCGAAGCATGTTAGCACTCAGCTTTCACTAACTGCTAGAAATAAAGGGGTTCTTTGCAGGGCACAAGTGTCTGCAAATTTTTGCCTAGGCAGTCCTTGATGGCAAAAAGTTTTGAATGAGACTTTGCAAAGTGACTATAAAAAGAGTATAGGGTTTCACAAATCATGGGTTTAGGGATTTCTTGCCTGGTATTAGCACTCTATTGTAAGGTGCCATGGAGAAATCTCAGCATGTTTTTCAAGCATTTCCATTTCATCTTGAAAACGCTTTCCATTCCCCACACCATGTTAAGTTAAAAAAAAAAAAGAGCAGACTATTTTAGCAGTGGAGAAAATGGAGCTAAGTGAGAAGAGCCACTTATTTAAGAGCTGCCCTAAAAAAAAAAAAAAAAGTAGTTTTCTCCTGAATGATGATGGCTCAGCAGCACTGTCCTGAGTGGATATCACCGTAAATCTTCTTCGGGGCTACTATTTATATCAGCCCATATCCTAGTACCAAGGAACAGTAGCTGTACTATTAAATTACTGTGGTTCACAGTGATGTGACTGTGTGGTAGCAATGACAAAGGAAGTCCTGCTTTGGGCACCTCAGCACACAGGCTTTGTGCCTATGCTTAGGGAATGGGAGTCAGCACAAGTATACCAGTTACTGGTCACCAGCCACTTCAGAGGAGTCAGGTAAGGTAGGATGCTGAGGAATTTCTTAGATCATTTGTTAGCATGAAAAAAAAAACCCAAAAAAACCAAACAACCAAAACCAAACCACAAACCAACAACCCCCAACCAAACCAAAAACCAACAAGCACTGAAGAATGAGGTTCAGTACAATGCCAGCTTCTCCAGCCCAGTATCAACCCTGGAGCAACAACCCAGATTCAACACTCCTAAGTTCAGTTATGTTATGTTTACTGAAACCACAAAAGATAAACCAGAGTGTTTGTATTCCATGGGTGCAAAATTCAAACACAAGTAGCTAGAAAAACATCAAACTGTAATACCTTTACAAACAGCCTCCAAGGTTGATTTGTCACATGTTGCTGGTCTAAAAGCAAGCTCTATTGAGGAGAACTATTTCTAAGGGATTGTAATAAAGTTTTTTAGCAATCTCTGATTCAATGCACTTTTCATCCAATAGGAATTCCTGTCATTTCTAGACTTTGTAATGGGTGAGAGGAGAGTCTATGCCCCATCCTTACAGAGGAGAAAAAAAACCCACCAAAACCCAGGACTGTAATTCATTCAAGATGGTTTATACTGTAATATTCTACTTCACTGCACTTCATTACCATTGAGAAGAAGGCTTTGAACATTTCCCTCAAACATCTCCTTCTAATAGTGATTGCTCTCAACACAAAATACATTTTCTTGTGGTCATAACATAGCAAACTGTTTCACCTTCAGTCCTTCAAAGCTCCCAAGCCATCCTGGGCATTCAGCTGTAAGGAAGCACAGCATGTCCTTGAGCATGAGGAGGAGCAGCATGCAAATAAATAAAGGAGATGCAACATAGCTCCTATGCCAGGTAAAAGGTAGCAGCTGGTCATCTACACAGGGGATTCTCTTTTCTTCTGGGGCTGCCGAAACATTTCAAGAAGTAATTGATGCTTCCGCTTAGCTTTTCAGTTCAGCTAAGGGGTGTGCTTTGGAAGCAAATCTCCCTCCCATCCTTCTTTACCACACTTTGGTCCATATCATGGAGCAGTCCAAGTGCAAGAATTGGTTTCCTTCCAAATGAAACCAGTCTGTGGGATGTTCTCCAGGTATGCAACAGAGTGTTTCACCTGTTTATGGGTGTTCAGTCCCTAGGACGAGGTCAGAGCTAGCACAGAGCAGCTGCTGCACACATGCTAGGAAATGTATGTGGTATAGACCTGAGCTCCTCAGCACTATGTTGCTCTACAGATCTGCTCCCATTGGACTGCCTACTAGACAGAGAACAAAGAGTAACTGTGATTACACTGAGCTCCTGTGAGGTTAGATATTGTTCCACGGGAAACTCCCACACCCAGGTGGCTGAAACCCTGTCTACATATAATCACTTGGAGATCAGTGGCCACTACTCCCCTAGACAATCTCTTCAGAGTTAAATTCCATTCAAGTTTATTCTTAAAGACTTGAGTTAAAAAAAAAAAACAAAAAAAAAAAAACCAAAAAAACCAAAAAACCGAAACCACTCATATCTTACACGTGCAGCAGGATCCTGTAAAACACAAATCTAGCGGGTTCGGAGCTCATGCTAGTAACTTTAAAAACTTTCAGTCCATATCTGTCTGGCAGCTGTATGTTGGGGTGGATTTCAGTAAGATGTAGCTTTATAAATGCAGGAATGAGAGCTAATGTCTTCTAACTAGAAGCAAGCAGAGAAAACCCTTAAAATTACTGTTTATTATCAGCAATCTCCACTATCAGAACAAATTGCTTACTGAGAGAGTCACACATACACACAGTTTTATCACTTACTGATGTTGCACTCTGAGGCTGTAGCAGTTTTGCCCTTATTAATGGGTTATAATGGAGCTTTAGGGCACATCCTGCTGTTCAAACAAAAGAATTAGTAGTTTGCAATAAGCTCCCATTAGAGAAGACCTAGTCTTTCTCTGCAGGACATCTCTCAACAAGGCTATATCAAGACTGAGCCTGAGAACCTCCCTGTGGGATAAGTGATCTTAAACGTTCTAACTCCAAGGAAATCTGGGGAGATGCAGCGTCTCCAGGTGTCTCACCTTTTGTCACTTTCCAAGATGACTTCTCTTGGCTGATGGGTCTAATTGTGCTGCAATTTCCCTGGCTGAATTCTCCATGAAAGACCCTTCACAAACAAACCTGGCTTTTTCCTGCCTGATCAAAAGATGGATCAGAAAACAAGTTCACCAACAGAACAGGCAGGGATGTGGGGGAAAGAGGACACACCACCTCTTTCACCAGATTTGCAGAAGCAGCCTGACTCCCTGGGGTGGACAACTGCAAGATCCACTGGCTACTCCTAGCTCCCAGCTCTCCATCATCTCACAGGGACTTAGCATCTAAGCCAAAATACTCAAGATGCCACCAATCTAAATTTCAAAAGGAATGAAACACTCTTCCTTGTATTTACCTGTGCAAAGATATTCTCTTGGTTTGCTTGACTTCAGGAAAGGACATTAACATTACCTCTGAAGCATTCAGAAAAAAAAAAATAGTGGAGTGCAAAAAGCTCAAGTAACCACCCTCAGCCAAGTGATGAAAGTAGCAATTTAGCTCAGCCTCAGGGTAGCATATATAATAAAAAGCAGACTTTTTTTTCCTGTGATATAATTCAGATAGCCTTAATGGATTTTTTTCCCTTTTTACTTTTAAACAGCTGCAAAGTAACTTACAATTATCATATCTTCAATTAAACACACTGTGGGGCTTTTGGGGGAATCTAGCACAAAAATGTGTCTAGAAAAAAAATTACAAGCTGCTAGGAGTTAGTGGTAAGTTAATTAAGTGAAGATTGCCAGATTGCCACAAAATGGCATGGGATTCCTAGATCCTCTTCCCTATATAGAGTGCTCTAACTGGTGATGAAGGTAACACAAAGGAGAAAGAATCAAAAGCTGGTGTACCTGGAGAGCTTATATTGTGTCACAAGCCCTGTCAAATGAGCCTATGCTCTCGATCTCCTGTTACATTCAGTAAACAGAAACTCATGCCCTGAACAAACAGCATATGTTGCAATAGAAAGCAAAATGGAAGAGTTTTGTTCAATCAAAAAATGAATTCTTGGCCAATTCCTGCCTCTGCAGTGGTGACACTAGTGTCAATGTTTTTAGCAGATAGACATTTCTTTAATGATCAGTCTCTACAATATCCTCTTTCTATAAAGCATTCCAGCTTGCCTAACCCAAAGAAAATGGTTGAATGCAATACAGTGGACTGCACTCAGCGATCACACCATTTCAAGCCACTGTTGTCTTCTGAAGGCATGTTGTCTTCTTTGTTCATGAACAAATAAAGCAGCAAAGTGCTTGTGAAACCTGTGAATAAAGAAACCATCCTGCTTAAGGCTGGGCTATTCTTCTAACAGTAATAACACCTAAGAATCAAAATACAAAGAATCCCAACTCAGCCATCTCTCAGGTTCTCAATTTTCACTTCTTCTGCACAGAAATGCATCCTGCACAGAGACATCCCCTGCACCCCGGGCACAAGGTGGCAAAATGGGCTCTGGCATCTCCTCCTCTTCCTAGAGCTACCTGCAGGGAGTCCCCACAGCAGGAAAGGCTCCTATTTAACACTGGCTACACACAGAGGTTATGCAGTCTTCCTTATATCTTTGAGCAAACCCACCCCTTTAAGAGGATGTGTGGGGACAAGTTTTATGCCAATGTAAACTAGTCCCCAGGGCAGTGACCAACCACCCCATTCCCCGTGAAAGCTTTGAGATTTCTTGAACACTATGCAGTTGCTCAGCAAAAGCATTTGGCTTTAATGAAAAACTAAGGGGGAAAGAAGGTATAAACCTGTCAAACAAACAAACTAGCTATCTAAGGGATCTAGCCAAAAGGAACAAGCCTATTAAAGGAATTATTTGCTGCACCAATATGTCACTGCACTATACGCTGTGCATAATTATTACTTAAATCCAGCCATCCCATGCATTATTAATAGGACCAGCCAACCTCAAGTCCCCATGCAGCCTTAAAGCAGATATATTAAATATTCCCAACAGGAAACAGGCAACTATCCATTATCAGCAATAAACACACTTAAGTCAATGCCTCTTTCAAGCAGGTTTTGTTCTGGTGTGATCAACAAGGCTGCTCTTCCCAAACCTCCAAACTGCCCTTCCTGTCAAATCTGAGCAGCATTTCCTCATTTCTCCATGAAGCATGCACCTTTACCCTTTACCGAGAGCAACAATCTTGTATAGACACTAAAATGCTCTGGAAACAGAAAGCAACCTAAGCAGATTGTCAGCAGAAACACAAGAGGTGGTGGGGCATCAGGGCTAAAGGATTAAGGGTGGGAGAAGGGGAAGGAAGAACAATACTCTTATTGTTGGTGAGTGCAATGGAGACATTTCTGTGCTGTTCATACATCTGCCATGGCTATAAACTTGTTATTAAATACAGTCATATGCCATTCTACCAACTTATAACTCAGCTTTACTCAGATCTGGGCCTCCTAAATTTGCTCTTCTACTCCTCTAGCCAGTATTTCTAACTGCTTGTGCTCAGTTGTAGAATAGTGGTTTTTGTACAAGGCTGCATCACTAGCAAAATCCATAAGGGAAACACTGTTTTTCCACAAGTGGGGTGATCCTTTCCCATGCAGGCTAACATGCTCCAGTTGTGGGGAAAGATTATCTAGATTCAAACCCCTCCCTCCAAAACCACACAGGTTTTACATAAATACATGACAGTGGATAGTGCAAATTGTAGCACTTGATTACTCATGTGCTCTGTCCTCATTACAATTTCCCTATATTGTGAAGCATTTTGGTAGCATCCCATGCGAGGTGTGATTATTAAGTGATTCAAAATAGCAGGCCTGGAAGTTTGAATGCCTAAGCAGCAAGCCAAGGAAATGCCCACAAATTATATATTGGGAGAGTATTTACTATGGAAATGCTTGGCTAGAGATTTATAGTGGAGAGCAGTAATAGAAATGTTAATATGCCTTGCTAAAAAAAGGGAGGAAAGAGGGGGAAAGTCTAATAATGCCGTGATATTTAAAAATGTATTCTTTTCACTGTAGAGTACAGAGAGAAGAAGAAATGCAGAAGAGGTGTGTGCTGGCGAGTGCTGGGAAGTCTACAGCCTCGCTTGACTGACTGCCGTCAGAGGAGCAGGACAGTACATTAGATGAGCACTGTGGTTTTTGTCTAACAGATACAACATGCCTGAAAGACAAAGATATCAAGCCAGTTGGCTGTGAAGGTAGCCCCTTGGGCTCCTGTTTGTTGCTGGGAAGCCTAGAGTATTTGACGTTTCTTATCAGTAAAAATGAGCCCAAAAGGTTTCCTGCTCACAGCAGGAGGCATAGCAAGTGGATGAGTAGATTCTGTGAGAGATGCTCTGTAACATATGGTTTGTTGGAGGAGTGTGACAGTTAATGTAATAGTTATCGATACCTGCATGTGTACTTAAAATAAGATAAAGTTAATTAGTTCCAACTTCAGCCCTTCCCTTCTGTTGATAATACCTAATTTTTTTTATCAGTTTCTAAATGACTAGCAAAAATCTAGCCCCAAGATCAGGCTGTTTGAGAACCTGAAGTAATTCCCCCAGTGGCCCCCTCCACAGAACAGCTATCTTGAACTCCTACTAGCATGTTCTTAATTTAGAGCATGAATTACAGTTTTCTGAATTCCTCTCTCACAGCATGACAAATACCCCATTGCAATATTATAAGAGGAGCAGAGTAGGGAAGCAGTTCCAAACAGGCTGTTTTCAGTATCAACAATCTAAAGATGCTATTAGCAGATTACCTGAACAATGTATTATTGCTGAAGCAAGATGTATTGGAAAACATTGAGTCATGCCACTGAATTAATGAAATTAGTTTGAAATTATAAATTTTCCAACTAAACACAAGCACAGTTTGGATTGTTTGTCAGTCACTGTAGTCTTTCATACCCATAGCCCATCTTATTCATGTTTTCACCTTGTTTCTTGTATGATCAAGAGGTAAAACCTGAAAGCCAGAGACCACAGAAGTCAAGTCTTGGAAAAATAAACTGGCAAGTATCATGGTAACATTAAAAGCTACATACTTTCCTGACCCAAGACAGTTCCTGTTCAAAGATCTGTTTTTTGGGAGTCCTAGTTCAAACTGTCACTGATGGCAAGGGCTCCCCTTGCTAGGATGTATAGTAAAATGGGCAAAATCAAACATTTCAAGACAACAGTCACTTGTACAGTGGAAATGAGCCAGTTTGAAAGCATCTTGAGGTTTACTGCAGGGATCTTAAAGCTTGAGAGTTAACCTTACTTTTGAAAGTGTATTTTTAAACCCAAGAGTGTTAGACAAAAGGAAAAAAAAGGCTATTTTGGTTCTGCTTTTATTTCTGTAGTTTGTTAGGCATTGTGGGAGTGTAGAGAGATAAGATAGGAGGCTTTGAGACTGGCTTCTTTCTCATGTTTATATCCAGCCAGACCTGCTGCTTATCACTCTGCCATTTAACTCCCTCTCTACTAAGCAAGAAGAAAAGACGAGGGAAGAATTAGTCTGTCTGACCCCCAAACTCCTTCCTGAGAGGGATGCGGTGCAGTCAGAAATGTTGAGGGTCGACTGTGAGCTGAGCTACTTATGTAAGGTAGCCAAACCTTTGGAGGCTGAGAAGCAGGCAGGTTATCACACGGAAGCAGTCTGGCTACCTTTTTTTCTTTGTCTCTCTTTAGGTCTTATTTTAGAGCTCAGAGCACCTGTCCCTACTAAAAGAATGGCTCACAGTTTTGTTTTGATGATTACAATGATCCTGCTGTCTCAACATGAGGAAAAGGTATTTGGATCTCCATATCTCTATCGGTTGTCTTGCATTTTGGTCCAGGAGAGTCATGAACACACAGGATGTCCCTGCCTGTGTAGGAGGAAACCATTCCTTTGGGAATGTTTCTCTGTATTTTGCTGTACCAACAGCCCCTTGGCTAAATCTCAGAAATTTCAGGAGTGATGGAAAAGCTTTGGCACAAAGGCAGAGGCTGTTCTAGGAAGAGCTTTGTCCTGAAATGCATCACCCTCTTCTAACACAGCTCAGTCCTTCCATGGTGAATTAAAGCCTGTGTTCTCACCACCCTACTCCTACTCAAACAGAAAAATAATATGACCTCAATAACACAAAACTGTGGTCTCTGACCAGAAGCTATAATGTGACATCTCAGTCATGCTGTAAATAGGGTGACCAGCAGCAGGGAAGATGGTGGGCTGGATGGAGGATGTGGGAAAGACTGACCAGATACTTTGGTGAGTCCCAGTCAGGAATTTTGTTTTTAAGAGAAAGATTTAAGATAAAGGTCCCGCTCCTTTGTCATGAGCGTAGCAGAAATATACAAAAATTAAACTCAGTAGACAGGACTAAGTACATAGAACTGCGTGGGTATTGGGTAGATAATGTAATAACCATTAAGTTTAGCGTGCCTATGATTATTGTCCACTAGCTCTGCAATGTGCTGTCTGCTGCTCTCAGCATTTGAGGATGGACACAAATGAGGGAACAGGTTAGGGCTACTCTTCAGCTCAGGGGCAAAGAATGGATTTTTTTCAACATGCATCATCACTCTTAAAGAATTCATGACATCCCCAGAAGTAGCAGGTTGCTGCAAACAAACTCTAGAGCTTCAGGTCTGATCCAGAGGACCCACTGGGATGCAGAAGCTATGCTCAAGACTCAATTCCTGTTCTCTCAAATAGGCAGAATAATGAAGCCATCCTTTTGGGGCACTGACACCAGCTATATCTCTAGTACACCTGCTAGAATTTGACACCATTCCTTCCTTCCCTGCTTTAGATTTTATGCCTCCCATAGTTGTTTGGCTTCTGCATGAATCAAATCCCTGTTGGCAATGCTGTTTTAGATTGCACCCCTTTCAGGAAAAGGCATGTTAGCATGGTGGACTGCATGTCTTGGAAACAGGAGTTCTGGTAGTCCAGGGTCATTGCAGCCAATTACACCATGCAATTCTTCACTGATCCTGCCCTTAGCGCTGAAACAGTGACTAGTTTCATCCTCCTACACAGTCTCTCTATTCCACTTCGTTTTTCAGAGGCAAGAATGCATATAGCTTCCCTGTATAATAAGAATCTTTTTTGTTCTGCAGGCACTGAGTTGCTCTAAGTTATTGTGGGTTTCCAACTAATGCAAATCACTGAGGCACATTCTGGGAAATGATAAATGAAGCTGACAAAGAATTAAGTAAAATGCTGCCCAGGGAAAATACTGGCTCCAGCTTAACATTTCTAATTTCTCTTTTCATCATAATGGGAGCAGTGGGAAAAAGAAGGTTCTTGTTTCTCACACCCTCTCCAATTGTAATAATTTTCACACAGCACCTGAAAAAGTCTCAGGATGTGCTGTTAGAAAAATCAAGCAAGGATGAGTACAACAGTTCCTAAAGTAGTCATCTCAGGTGAAGCTTAGTTTTGTAGCAGCAGACAATAAAGCAACAGAGGAGAAGACATTTTAACCACAGTGTTCAAGCACATGATCTCTCATTAAATTACTGTTCAGAAATCATAAAAGCCAACTGAAAAAAATCTCAGAACAACTGTCCGCAGGCATGAAAACACATGGTAAACCTGGTTGTGTCACAGGAGGAGAAAGCATTAAGCTAAATATTGCAGGACACACAGACAGAGGCCAGGGGCTGTGCGGATTTCAGGCTGGGGGCTTTAAGCCCTATAGCTGCTTTTGGAGCACATCCTGACCCCACTCCTGCCCTCACTCTTCTCTTAAGATGGCCTGTGTCAACAAGCCAAGCAACTCATGGCTCTTGGACACTACAAACAGCCTTCTTATGTTCAGAGAAAGAAAATATTTATCTCTGCGGCTTATTAAGATGAGAAAAAGGAATCAGCAGCCAGCTACACCTTCAAAATCTGACTGAGCTTTCTGCCCTTCTCAAGGAACATCTTTAGATTTCTATTGACTGGCAATCAGCTCATCTGCCTAACTTCTCCTATGGATCAAACAGCTTGTCACAGTTTTACTTGGAGGGCAGCTGAGGTGGAAGCATTTGGCTTTAGTTGCTGGCTATTTCTACCACACAATTCCAAGTGCAGGGCTGTGTAGGCAGATGCCCTACACATCCTGGCATTAAAGATTATTCATCTTCCATGGAGAAGCCTCCCTGCAATGCCCAACCTGAACATACTTACAGTTTTATATTAATAGCATCTCTCAGTGCAAAACACCTTTTTTTCCTCCTCAGTGTTTTCCCCCCTGCCAATTACAATCACCATCTCTTTTATCCTTTTACTTTTGACAGTCTCTCTACCCCCCAGCCTCCTTCATCCTTCTCTGTCCCACTCCCCTTTGAGCAGCTGGCAGGAGGAAAAGGAGCTTATGAGGGTTTTTTTGTGCACAACATCCTAGAGCACATCCAAGGATCATGTCTTACCTTCAGTTGACTCTGTAGATCTCTCAGCTGTGCAGGGACACGGCCAGGCTAGACAGCAGAGGACAAATCCTGCCAGCACAGTTGCAGCACATTCAGCAAATTTCAGTAAAACATCCTCATCAACCAAGTTCAAAATACAGAGGTAAAGCAGAGCAGCACAATTACCTTTTGTGCAGGGAAAACAAGCTGCTTCTAAGACTCCCAGCACTGCAAATGGGATTGCGAACAGCTGAGGAGGCACAGCCAGGTGCATCAACAGCCCCACACTCAACTCTAAAAGGGCCATAATGCTGCTTTTCTTTCCTTACAAGAGCCCCTGGCCTTTTAATGAATGTTCTTCAATGAAATGAAGCATTTGCACAAGTCTGAATTTTGAGGTCTGCTGGATTGTAGCAGTTAGAAAGGCCTGAGAACACAGCGAGGGTGGTACAGGTTGCAGAGTTTCTAGATTGCATTGTGCAGGGTTGATATGGGGCAAAGGAGAGAGGTCAGCATGTAAGGATATAAGGAGAAAAAAGCATGCTGACTTGTTTAGCACCTGCATGAATTCTTGACACTAATGTGTCTATTTACCTTCGACTGCAGGAATTTAGCAATCCATGCTTCCTGTCACTGCAGAGAGATTAATAGGGGGTTCCTAATTCTTTTAGGACCAACTTTAAGTAACTTTAAGTTTGTTTTAAAAGCAGATTAGGAAAGTTAAAGGTGAGTAATACGGAAAGTCTAGAAGAGCTTGAAATTCAACAACATAATCTTGGCTATTTTCAAAAAGTCTGGACTACTACACCCATGGCACTCAACCAGCCTAGTTTTACCAGAAAAATGGCATTTTAGTCCCTCTTCTGATCTTGTCTGTTAAACACCAAGCCATACTTCTAGCTATTCAGCACTACCCTCAGGATCATCCCCTAGCCTCACCTGAAAGAAAGATCAGAACATTAGCATTAGCACAGTGCCCCAAGTGCCTGCTGCTTGACCAAGTGCACCCAGAACGCTCCATCCCCTGGCCAGCTGAAATTCCCCTCACTACAATCAACATTAAAATTAACCTACTGATGTTTTTGTGAACTGAATCACATGCCAGATTTTCTTAAGAGATTTCAACGTTTTTATTTTGAAAAGCATTTTCCTCTTCCACAGTTTACCAGATCATCTCCTAAAGTTACAGGTATCTCAAACTACTGTTCCCCTGTAACAGAATTTTTAATGCAGTTTTATTTCCGCTTCTCTAGCTTTTTCGATATACAAGAAATTTTGGCTGATTTTTCTTCCATAGTACAGAAGTATTGTTGTGAAGGAACTCTGCAGTGGAGTCATTCTGGATTTACACCACTGTGAAGCAGGATCTGTCCCATTAATGCTGGGGAGCAAATACCACCCATTAACATTAAAACGGAGCAAATGAAATGAGTAGGGTATACTATGGGTTAATAAAGAATTTTAACAAGATCCTCCTATCTTTAAGGCCAGAAAGAAAGAAAGAAAAAAACATATACATAGGCTGAATTTGAAATAAACCTTTTCCACAGATGTGCAGTTACTAGACTTTGGTTAATTGATAAATTAGCTTCCTGTTGGGATTTTGTGAGTGATTTAGGGATAAAATAAATGTCTGTCAATGACTTAAGATAACGTTTTGATAATGTTCAGCTGACATGAAGGAAAGAAGTGCTGGAGGATAGTCTACAAACCTACTCAAAATCAGTATCCACACCAACACAAGGTGAAGCGGTATGTGTTGCACAGGCCCTTTTGCTTATTCCAGCTGGCTGGATACTCACTGCTGCACCATTTTGATTTTACGCGCCACAGAAAAGGAGAGAAGTTTTCAGCTGCTAAGGTAATGCTACAGCTTTTATTACTCAGGTAGCATTAGGAAGAAAAGCAGTTTCAGATTTGGTGGGAGAGAATTGAACCATGATCTTAAACAGAAAGCAGCTGGGCTTATGATGCCAGGGCTCAGCGTTGCCCCATGCAGCACAGTATCCTGGGACTGCTCCGGTCAGGGCTTGACTGATCCCAAATATTGCACTGCTGCACTCGTGTGAGGATGGGAATGCTTTTTCTTTTGGGGTCAGTAGTCCCAGACTCAACACATAGTCCCTGTTTCTCTACAATTTTGTCCCTGTGTGACATACATGAACAGTCCCACAGATGTGCTATATTGCAGATACAACCACTGTGACTGGTTCCCCACCACTGTCAGCACTGCCATCAGCACAGGTTGCATGGTTCAAGGCCAAGCAGAAATCTCTGAGCCCTGGACCCACAAACTAGAAGGACAGTTTTGTCCCATCCTCACTAGTGGATGTCAGAGCATCCTTCTGAGTTTATCAGGAAGCGTAACAGCCTTGAGGGAGGTTGGTTTCAAGACCTGCTCCAGAGGTTACTTTCCAAAATGCAGCTTCTGCTGATTCATCCCCTACCGACACTGCTGGCTTCCTGTAAACACCTGACCCAGGAACATAAATTACCATTAAGGCTGACAAGGATATACCCTCTGTGACAATAACTCACGTGGCTGCTGTTTCCTAGCGCAAAAAAACATCCCTTTTGCTTTGGCACAGAGAGTACATCATTTAGGATTATTAATGCAAGCATCTCTCACTGACATTAATGAGACTGGTGCACCCTTGACATAGGAGGACAGCCATATTCACACCATGGGGCTCAGACACAGCACGGTGACCATCATTCTTCAGGGGAAGAGTGATTTGTTGCATAAAATTAATTTCTTAATGTCTTCATTCTCAGTATAAACCTCTAAATGGCATTACTCATCCCTCATGATACATGAGATATCCTAGAAATAGCCACTAGTGCTAGGCAGGATGGACATTATAAGGGCTATCAAATCAGTCCCAAGGCTTCAGGGCAGGAGCTGATCACTAGGTGGAAGCAGGAAGGAATTTATCCTCAGCAATAGTGTTACTGCAGAAAGGCATGGATTGAAGTGATCATGGAGCTGAGAAGGCAGGGAGGGAAAGTGCTTTTCAAACACACTGTGGGGCCATGGCTAAAAAGAAGCAACTGCACGGAATTATTATAGGAGCCCCTCCAAAGGCAAGCAAAGTGCAGTGTCTTCACCTTTCCTAGAGTAAATTTCCACAATGCTCCATCTATCATAAAGCAATCATATAATTCAAGGTTAATGCTTCAAGACACTCTTAAAGGTACAAACTTGTTCTAATGTGCACTACCTTAATTACAGCTAAAATTATTCCCAGCATTTTTACTTTGGCACTGAAACATCTGTTTGCATCTGCAACGAGACTCTCTTATCCCAAAGCAAATTGCATAATGTTTTCATTAGCACCATCTAGCAAATGACAAGACAATATTCCAGTAACGTTTCTCCCACTAACAGATGTGATTTTGTTGAAATCTCTCCCTTTGGTTCCTTCGTTCCCCCCTGGAATGAGAGGATATACAAAAACGGGAGAATAAAACACTACAATAAAGAGGAAGTTAAGCAACCTCATTACAAACAACCTAGAGCAGCCAATGATTTGAGTTTGGAGAAAGGGAGCTTGCATATTATTTGCACTTGTTCTTTAGACATAATGACCAACAATGTGCCTCAACTCAAAAACTTTCTTCTAGATGAGCTAAATGTAGCTGTCACTTTTAAGTGAGATGACTGGCTGCTTTGTGAAGCTGTTTGCTGTGTAGATGTGATCACATCTTGACAAGTGTATTTCTTCTTTTAGTATGATTTCTAAGGTGAGGATGGGAACTCACAAGTTGCTGTCTCAAATCAGTCTTTGGCTGAATTTTTAAGCCTTTGGTACCTCAACAGGATCTGCATCCGGACGTGTCACCCTGTTGTCTCTAGACACGGTGAGTGCTGCCCAGTGACCAGAAAAGTCTTATAAATCCAAAGTATTTCAGGCAAGAGAGATCCTGTGTGCTCAACTTTGTTCACTACATAACAATTTCTCAGTAGGAGTCCTGAAACAACTGAGCTCCTCACGGTTCCTTTGAAGCTTCTGAGGTCTAGGTACAAACCTCGTTTCCCCACACAGAATGTTTCTGAGCCTTTCTTGGTTTTAGAGAGTGTCCTTGTGGTGGGTTAACCTTGGCTGAGTGCCAGGTGCCCACCAAGCCACTCTATCACCCCCCCTTTCCTTCCCCTCTCCCTCCTCAGCAGAGCAAAAAGAAAGGGGAGGAAAATAAGATGAGAAACAAAAAGCAGTTTAATAATAATAGAAGCAAAGCCAAGCAAATCCGCGCGCGGAAGCAAAGGAAAACAAAGTTATTCTCTACTTCCCATCAGTAGGCGATGTTTGGCCACTCCCTGGGAAGCAGGGCTCCAAGATGCGTAGCGGTTGCTCTGGAGGACAATGGAATGGCCCCCCCTCTCCTCCTCCTTCTCCCTAGCTTTATAGCTCAGCTGATGTCATATGGTATAGAATATCCCTTTGGTCAGTTCAGGTCAGCTGTCCTGGTTGTGTCCCCTCCCAAGATCTTGGCTACCCCATCCCACTGCAGGGGTGAATGTTGGGAAGAGCCTTGGTGCTGTGCTCAACAGTAGTCACAACACGGGTGTGTTATCAACACCCTTCTAGCACTGCTGCTATGTGGAAAACCGGCTCAGCCAGACCCACTACATGACCTCAGTGTTTATCTGTGCTCCACTTTCTAGCATTTCATAAGAATTTATTTTATGAGCTCAAAAACAAGTGAAAAGTTCAGCTTCATTTGAATACTTTCAATACATAGAGTACTATGGTTCAGAAGCAGAAAGGTGCTCAAGCACTAGAATACTGCTAAAGGTGTAAATTGGCTTAGATGTGAGTGTGTGCTAAAACACAGACCTAAAGTATGTCTACAAGCTAAGCCATGCTGTCACTCACTCACTCACTCACTCTTTTCTTCAGCATTTTGAGATGGCTTTCAGAAATATTGTAAGCTTCCCCTCCTTCTTAAAATACCATCTGAAAATTTCTTAAACCAACAAGCCACACAGCATAAAAGCTGTCTTTCTCTTCTGTATTCCCTCCAGTGAGATTGGAAGAATCAGCTCTACAGAATCGGTGGGATTTACCACTTACTTCAATAGGGCCAGAATATTTTTCAGACTGAAGGTTTTGAGTCTTCTCTTCTCCAGTAAGCTTAATTACCCAAATTGAGGAAACTGGAAAAGGAAAGAATTCACCAGAAAATGGTTTCATGTAAATATAGCAAGACAAATCTATTTTCATGGGTAACCTAAATTACTACTAAAATCACAAGTGAAAAAGGCTTTTACAGCATTCTGTCATTGACACTACTTTTAAATTGATTTCTTTCTTTGAATGTGTTGCATTGGGACAACAGTCTTGACACTGGCTCTTAACAGGTTTTTTTGTTTGTTTGTTTAGTTTTGTTTTTGTAAACCAGAAATCAATTACACAGAGACAGGATAACAGCACTAGCTGAAGTACAATTTTTGCTATGCTTTTTCAACAGTTGGTTTTGGCATGCTAATTTCAGCTAAAGTATGAATAAATATACTTCATCTATTTATGGACTGTGTTGTGCTAAGAGCCAATTTTAAATCAAGGCTCAGTCTAAACTATACAGATGGGATCTTCTAACACTCCCTTGTGATATGGTTCCCCCATAACAGTCCATTCAGGGACAGGGAGCTTGAAGCAGAATAGCTGTTTCATGCAACCTCTCATTCTCTCATCATGAAAAGCTCAGCTGAAGCATCTCGGCAGTGCAACCAGAAGAGAAGGAACTGATTGGGAAGAAAACAAATGTGAAAAACAGGAATCTTCATCTGTTTCCTATCATGATTTATCAACATATATCCATGTGCAATTGTTCAGATTCACTTTGGGCAGACTGGTCAAGATGTGCTATCAGGCCATTCTACAGCCTCGCATATCCCTATCACTACAGGCAGGGCTGTCTCTGCAGCTCCTTTTGTTGCTCCCTCCCAGGTGGGCTGTAGTAATGGAAGTTGTGGCTGCTGGATGAAAAGAGCACTGACAGTTGGAGACTGTAAGACTTGATGGCTAAACATTTCTTTCATGGCAAATATTTCTAGCATAGTACAGTAATTAAACCGTCATGACATCAGTAAAAAGCTACTAGTAGAAAAGCTGTATTGAGGAGGGAGAGGGAAAGAGCGGTCCCATAAGGTGAAATGAAGGTACAATGGGACAATAATTATATAGGAGCCAATAACCAAGAAGATAGGTGCCCTGCATGGTGAAAGCAAATAATTGGGAAATGTCCAGGATATGGACCTACGAAGATATAAGAAACTGAAGTGGACATAAAGCAGTTCTCTGAAATGTTTAAAGAACCTGAAATGTTCTCTGAAATGTTTAAAGAGAATATATGCAATGATGCAGAAGTTGGGGGTTTTTTAATGGGTAACACCAAATATTTAATCTAGCCTAGTGCAGGCATATACACATTTCTAGCTCTTTGACCTACATACCAACTCCACACAGGGCTGAGGGCCTCTGGATTAGGCAAGAAAGTATTAGGATGGTCCATAAGCAAGGAATGAGAATGGCTCTGCAAAGAGTCTCACCCTTCCAGTGCAGGACAGCACTGGGATGAGGGAGTAGCTGCCCTGGATGAGTCCAAGCAATGACAGCCTAGAAGCCTAGTTGTTCCTATAAACAGACTTAATCTTACAGCTAGGATTTCAGATACTTCATAAAACCTGCATAAACACAATCCCACTACCAGCGCTGTGGTATAGCCCCAGCGTGGAAATTGCACCTGGACAGCCACAAAGGTTCAAGATTCACAGGTTGGACATGTCTGTGTGGAGTCTATATTCAGAGAAAAGGCAGATTTGTGGTTAAGCTGGTAGTCTGGGACTTGCAAAATTGAAATTCTCCCACAGCCTTCTCATTTGAATTTGAGCAATTCCTTTAATCAGTCTGTCGTCTAGTTACCCACTACACACGGAAAGATTTTTTTCCCCCCTACTTGGCTACCTTGTCTTTTCAGAGCGCAATGTCTTCAGGATGTTCTTCAGAAGTTCTCACTCTGCAGGTGTGAGGTCCCCTCATATACAAGAGAGTGATTAAGGCTTTCAGATACTACTGTATCAGAAATATATCTTAGCTGCTGAAACCCAGAAGACTACATTTAAAGCAGAATTAAGATGACAGAAGCTGAGGGTCAAGAGTCTTTTCCAGAAAAGTAAATATTCCAGGAGAGATATAACTTGGTTTTTGTTAAACTAAATATTATCCCTTTCTATTTTTTGAGAGGATTAAATGTGGGTTCTAAAAACTCAAAATATTTACAGACCAACTGCCTGAGAGAGAAGTGAATTACATGTATACAGTGGTTCTTCAAACATTATCCTTCATTAATATTTCTACTAAGTTAGCATCAGAGCTTGGTGATACTGTGGACGAAGACCTTATAACAAGTATAATGCTTGTATGTCAAAAGGGAAGTATTTCTGGTTTTGTGCTGTTTATCAAGGCCATATAGAACTGGTGATAACTCCAACAGAATGTAATTCTTCTTCTTATCCTCTGATTCAAAGAGGTTTTTACTGCAGACTCAGCAGTGTGGGGCCAGGACTTAGAGATGAGCACTCTCCATTTAGTCACTAGAAGATAATAGAGAGAGGCACAAAATCACGTTCAAGTATTCTAGGCAGTTACTCTTCAAAATAGGAAAGAAATTCCCTGCACACACCATGACTTTCATTGTGTGTAAATATTTCCACTGGTTTTCAAGTATAACACAAAAAAGTATCTAAGACAGCATTTTAACACTTTTCCAAATGAAAAGGCATGTATTTAATCTCCTGCTGTTTTTAATTTTCTAATTTTTCCTTTGCCACTATGAAGCTCTTAGATCATTGCCTCTGAAAGCTGCTCTCTCAGAATGCTGGTGTTAGCCTAAATATGAATAGTCAAGCTCTTTATTACAGACCTCTTCAGCTTCACAGTGTCTCACAGGAACATCTACATATTGCAGCAGAGCTGGATGTAGCATCTCAAACACCTGGAATTATATTTACCTCAAATGGCACTTCTCTTTGTATTTAATCATTTGATTTAATCATTTGTCATCCACAGACATACAACTGTTTAACCAGACTATTCACTTCCAAGTGCCCATGTCTGCTTTAGTGCTGACAGAGAATTTTATGTGCTCCATACACAAAGCTTGCATCATTCCCCCACCTACTTCATGGAAATTATACCGCTCTTCAAAGCCTGGGACCAAATCCTCTGGGTTTGCAAAGTTAGCCACAACTCACTCAGTTGAGAATCCTCTTGCTCAGAGGAAGAGAAAAGGGGAAATGCTTGCTAAAAAGTCAACAGTCCTGGCTTTGATTTCGTATTCCTGCTCCTCTCCAGTTGGAAAGAAGTGAAGGGGGAAAGAGAGAGTACTGTCTGTGATGAGGAAAGATGCAACTCTGACAAATTCAACCCACTTCTGTGCTGACAATATTGCACCAAGTCAATATTAGTGAATTACTTCAATAATGAGCCCAGCCTTGTCCAAGAAAACTTGAGAATAAAGCACCCAGAGTTGGATACTTGACTTATTTTTTTTACAGAAATAGTTAGTCTACATAAATCTGCATACTGTTCTCTAAATAAGTCTACACACAATGCAGAGGAAATAATACATTTTTCAGTATCTGTGTGATT
The DNA here is from genome assembly GCA_033124195.1 of Coracias cyanogaster. Lineage (NCBI taxonomy): Eukaryota > Metazoa > Chordata > Aves > Coraciiformes > Coraciidae > Coracias > Coracias cyanogaster. Next base: position 40,570 of record JAVSBS010007222.1, on the reverse strand, counting down.
CTTTTTTCACTGTTTAATAAAAAGCAGGCACACCAAGGGAAAAGTAGTTTCTATCGGGCTCTCCAAGGACTGCTTAGTTTAAGGATTTGTCTTTTCAAGAAAACCATACTCACTGTTCCTTCAGAGCTAGCCTGGTCAGGAACAGGACGTGACAGGAAATCATTAGGTAAAGGATATATAGGGATCATAGGTGGTAATTTTGAACTATTCTGTTTACAATACTCTGAACTATTTTGAAACCATTTTGGACAGCTGAAGTAAAGTTGTGTGCAAGTCTCTATAAGTTGACAGATACTTGCCTGATCCCTCCCTCCATATTTAGGCAATGACAACCGTCTCTTTAGATCAGGGGTCCTCAAACTATGGCCCGTGGGCCGGATACAGTCCCCCAGGGTCCTCAATCCAGCCCGCCCGTATTTACAGAACTCCCACCCCCCCCGCCGCTCTCCCACCGAGGGTTGGGGGGAGAAACCAAGCAGCCGCAGATGACTTCCTGCCACTTAATCCGCGCGCCATCCTCTGCAGCC
>JAVSBS010007222.1:0-39943 GCA_033124195.1 Coracias cyanogaster | reverse complement strand
TTTCAAGACCCATCTGGATGCATTCCTGTGTAACCTGCCCTAGATTCTATGGTCCTGCTTGGCAGGGAGGTTGGACTCGATAATCTCCAGAGGTCCCTTCCAACCCCTAACATTCTATGATTCTATGAATAGTAGGAAAATATATTTTTAAAAAGACTTAGGTACATGTTGGCCAAAGATAGACTAGCAAGTAGTAGAATTTGAATGGTGCACACATTAAGGAGAGACAGAAAACAAGGGCATAGTGAGAAGCAGGATATAATTAGTAATGATGGTGTAAAATTTGGTAAACAAAAATACAAAGTATCAAGAGGGAAAAATTGTAACACCAAGGCCTCTTAAACTGTGAAAGTAAGTAAAAATAGTAGTAACTCTGTCCTCTGTTATAAATGTGGAGTACTATAACACATTAGAAGCAACTGACATTTGGTTAAGGATCTCCAACCCTGCAGCTTTCATGTCATGCATCAGGGATAAACTCCAAGCAATTAGGCTTATCTAGACCTTGAAGACACAGCCATCATTGAAGGCATGACAGTGCTCTTCCCCAGACTGTGCTGCATGCAAGTAAAAAGGTGGAAATCATGCCCAGTGCTGTGCTCTTCTTTGACCCCATTGCCTGCCTGTGGAGTGGCAAACCAGACTTGTATTCAAAGCAAATTATGCAGCATCTTAGCAGCAAGATTTCAGGCTCAGTAAAGATTTTTAGGTCACACTCGGTAAGGAGCACAGGCAGGTTCAGTTAAAGACAGTTTAGTAACATAAACAGGGCTCGATCCAAGAAAAGGGAGTGGTTCAAAAGCAGAGAAGTAGAGAAACGGGGGAAGGCATGGACCAGGAGGCTTCCTGCACCTGCTGATGCTAAGGCAGCTAAGAAGACAGAGGCAGCAACTATCTAATCCCCTCCTCAGAGCCAGCTCTCCACATCATTGGCATTGCATGCCCTACTATCGTGGCCCTTCCTTTGCTCTCTGCAGCAATGACCAACACAACTGCTTCTTTGCCTATTCCCAGGACCAGTTCCACACTTTTTTGTGGAAGTCCAAAAATTCGTGGCATGCACACAGCAGCATGAAGGTACAAATTTTCAGGCAGGTCCTACTTGACTAACCTGACTAATCCTTCTATGATAAGGTGACCCACTTAGTGGATGAGGGGAAAGCTGTGGATATGGTCTACCTAAACTTTAGTAAAGCTTTTAACACTGTGTCTCACAGCACTCTCCTGGAGGAACTGGTTGCTCATGGCTTGGATACATGTACACTTCACTGGATAAAAAATTGGTTGAATGGCTGGGCCCAGACAGTGGTGGTAAATGGAGTTAAATCCAATTGGCAGGCGGTCACAAGTGGTGTTCCCCAGGGCTCTGTACGGGGGCCTGTTCCCTTTAATATCTTTATCAGTGACCTGGATGAGGGGATCAAGGGCACTCTCAGTAAATTTGCAGTAGACACCAAGTGGGGTAGATGTATCGAGCTGCTTGAAGGTAGGAGGCTCTACAGAGGGATCTGGCCACGCTGGATCAATGGGCCAAGGCCAATATTATGACGTTCAACATGGCCAAATGCTGGGTCCCGCACATAGGTCACAACAACCCCATGCAACACTACAGGCTTGTGGAAGAGTGGCTGAAGAGCTGCCCAGTGGAAAAGGACCTGGGGGTGCTGGTCGACAGACAGCTGAATATGAGCCAGTGTGTGCCCAGGTGGTGAAAAGGGCCAACAGCATCCTGGCCTGTATCAGAAATAGTGCAGTCAGCAGGAGTAGGGAAGCAATTGAACTTCTAAACTCTTTGGCACTGGTAAGGCCACACCTCCAATACTGTATTCAGTTCTGGGTACCTCACTACAAGAAGGACACTGAGGTCTTGGTGTGTTCAAAGAAGGGCAACAAAGCTGGTGAAGGGAGAACAAGAGAGAACAAATCTTAGGAGGAGCAGCTGAGGGAACTGGGATTGTTTAGCCTGAAGAAAAGGAGGAGGAGGAGAAGTCAGAGGAGACCTTACCACTCTCAACAGCTTCCTGAAAGGAGCCTGTAGTGAGGTGGGGGTCAATCTGTTCTCCCAAGTAGCAAGCAATAGGACAAGAAGAAGTAGTCTTAAATTGCACCAGGTCAGGTTTAGGTTGGATATTAGGAAAATTTTCTTCACAGAAAGGGTTGTAAAGCACAGGAACAGGCACATTTATAATCAAAGACAGATACTAATTAAAACTAGGACAAAGTAATGTTAATAATGTAGCCACACAAAAAGCACCTTTAGAAGCATCTGGGAAAATCAGTAAAATTTCCTCATATTTGAAGTGAGCATGTTCATCAACACCAAAGACACCCTTGACCCCCCTACTCCCTTCAGAACAACAATCCCTGAGCCAATTCAGAGTCCTCTTGGACAACACCACTGCCCACACCACTCTGAACCTAACTTCCTCTGATTATAGTAAATCTTCCTACTAACACGCCTTACCCTGACAACAAATGAAACCTGAAGGTAAAGCTGAAGTGGTCCTGACTCCCCAAAAGCTTCCAAAAAACCTGCTGCTCTTTTTCCTTTAAGTGTGAAAATGGACTCATCAGGGATTGGGAAAGACCTTGCTCATGTAAAATGTACATAATTTAAGAACTACACAGGGAAAAAAATAATGGACCATAGCAGTTCTGGTCTATTTCTTATCTATCCAACTGATGTTTTTCCAGTTCTATATGGATAATTCACTGTTTGCATATTATATTGAGCTTGTTAATCCCTGGATAAAAGAAATTTCCAAGGCTCAGGAATTTGCTGTAAAAGTTTTTATCAGAATGCTTGATGGACAAGGTGCTTCTGTGCTAAAATATCATACCTACATCTTTGATATTGCAAGAAAATAAGACAAAACAAACAAAAAAAGCACTATTAGAAATAAATAACCAACACAGAAAACACAGATAGCTTGAATAGCATTCTCAATAATTTTCCTCAGTAACTCATTCCATTAACACCATTCAGTCCAGCTGGACAATGCAAGGTTTTGAACACAGTCAAGAAGAACCCATCAAAGGTTGAAAAAGTCTCTGCACCTATTTAAGTCCACATTGCCTTGTGAAACTCATTTTTAGAAAGCACATGCTGAGTGTTGTGTAAATACCATTAGATACAACGTGATGAGTAAGACAGGAAGTGCAGAGAAACCTGATATTGGAATAAAGTGGGGATCAGAGCTACCAACTACGCTCCTTTTGTAGCAAGAGTGAGGATAATGCTGAACCTCAATTCTTAGTATACCTCCTTACTCAAGCCTGGACTTAAGCATGTTAGAACCATCTACTCTCCACTGAAACTGTCTTCCTCACTACACTCCTCAGTGTAGTTGTGTTTTTTATCTTGTGCCGCAGAGGATGAACAGAGAAGTTTTGCAAGGTGCTTCCTCTTAGTGTCAAGAAGTCCTCCAGTCCACACCTTCATCCCAGGCCCACTGTCCCTGCTCTTTCTTTGGGCTAGTGCCTGGGAAACATGCTCCCTTCTCAGCACACTCATTGCTGGCAGAGCTGGCTGGGAGGAGCATGCTGCTGAGCTGTAGGATGAGCAGATGAGTGGAGCCTCCGAAAAAGACCTCAGTTTCTGCTCAGGTCAGTGACAAACTTCTGTAGAATTGATGGCTGTTAGAGAGAATATCCTATCTTTTGGCAGTGCTAGGGTAGTGCATTGGCTATCTGCAGCTACTGCATTTATTGTTAAGGTAAGGCAGCAGCCGTTCCCATCTTGAAGTGTCTTTAAAGTGCAGATTCTGCCCTTACTTTAGATAAATGTCTTTTAAGGGGGTTAGATAAACCTGGACCTGCCAAATTCTGCCTCCAACCTAATCAAGGCAGATATGAGCTTTATAGGAACCCCATGCACCTTAACTAGTAGGCAGAAAAGGACCACTGGAAAATGGTCCAAATCTGAGATGGTCCCGTGGTTCCACTGGTTCACACAACCCCAGGCTTTCTCCTCCCCCAGCAAAGGGACCAATCCAGAAAACTCAGGGGAAGAAGGGTCCTCATCTCAGGGACATTCCACACATTCAGAACAGGAACTGGGGAACTACAGAATTGTCAGCATTGGGGAGAGGAAGGGGAACAATTAGTAAAATACTCACATTTATGTAAGTATTAGCACTTAACATGCTGCAGCTGTCGTACCTGAGATCCTTCATTCTGTTAGGCAGCACAGTCACAGAGAAATTAGGTCTGTTTCCTTGCAGTCTGTGCAAACATACATGAGTACAAATTATGTAGTGGACCCAATCAGAAGAGCAGAACCATTTAGGTGGTACATAACTATAGAATAAGTTTGGGAGGTAAAACTTGTGTTTTGTTATATATTTTTAAATTACATGGAAATATTTACAGAGTTTCTTTTTCATTAAGAAATTTTCCTCTGATTTTTTCTTTAATGACTGCTTGCAAAAGACAGTAAATAAATTACCCTTTATTGATCATTAAGCAGTAGAATAGTTAGTATTTTTGATCCATATAATTAACATAAAAAGAGAATGTGTGAAATGCACAAACTATGTGCATCATGAGTGAGCATTGTCATCAGTAGTCTTGCCTTTCAATAAAGAAAAAATTGTTTGGGGAAGTTGGTCAAACAGCTGTTGCTATTACATCCACACACTGCTGATTTCCAATATTTTTTATAAAGATCAGTAATGCTATTCTACTAGGATGATGAAGCCAGAATGAATTTAAATAACTTTGTTTCTGATTCATGAAAAAAAAAAAAAAAGCCTCCACAGCCAGAGGCCATTATTCCTGTATTTTTCCTATGGAAAAGTCATGATCTGCATTCAACTTCCAGTTCAAAAAGAAAAGTTTTGAATTTATACAGATGGAGTTTTATCTTTGCAATCAGTTCCAGAGGAATGACTTAACTACTAAAAGGAAAAAACCTTCCACTGTCTAGTTCAGAAATACACTGATCACACATCAAAATTCAGACAGACATCCCTTCCAAAAATTATTTATCCACTTCCTCTGCAATTGCAGTCAGAGAAGAAGAGTAAAATGGACAAACAAAACAGAATTTATACGTAAAACTTATTAACAGGCTTTTTGCTTTTTAGACATCAGCATAATTTCCATTCTTGATTGAATACAAATGTCAAAAAGTTTTTAAGAGCATGAATCTAAATAAAGATAGAAATGAATGTAAAATACAGATGGGCTGCTCTCCTATAATTTTCAAAAAGTATATTCCGTTCAACAGATCACATTTACATGCTTACTCACAGCGTATTTCTAAGCAAACTATACCAGCATTGTAAATAACGCTTTCATTTTGCTCTTTTGCTTGCACTTATTTTTCCATCATAAAAAAGATCTGTGTACCTTGGAGAGATATCCCAGCCAGCTGAGAGACAAATTATGTGGCTAGCATAACTTTATGAAAGAACATTGTTTAAAGGAGCTGTATGAGAGAGATTCTGCTTGAACAAAATCAGATGAGTATTGCCTGCTGGTTAGAATATTTCTGTGAAGGCCAAATCATACCATATTTCAAATCTAGAAAAATATTTACAATACCATTTTTACATTTTCCTATACGATTCTTACTAAAGTTTATACTTGTTCAGTAAAGAACAAGTTCAAGCCACCTACCACAAGGATATTATCCACACTTTTTCCAGAAAGTAGTTTGCTTTCTGAAATTACAAAGAATATTTAAAATTAATGGAAGAAAAACCACAGGAAAAAACAACACTTATCAGTTTGTTTACAACGTGCTTTTGACAGTGTTTTCTATGTGGCCAGGGTTAACATTTCTTTTACAGTTTCCCTTTATTTGTGTGTGCAAAGTTCCCAGTCACAGAGGAGAGAAGAGCTTTTTTAATGATAGATATATGTAATTGAAAAAAACCAAAATTTGGCCAAAACATGCAGTGCAGGGTGATTCACTGAATTTTAATCCGCATTTTAAATGACTAGATCGACAGCTTTTAGGAATAGCTTAAACTTTGGTGGCTTAAACCTTCCACCATTTTTTAGAAAACTTCTTTCCACTCAAAAATTAAATTTTCATTGGGAAAATTCTTCTTTCAGATAAATTGCTTCAGGTGAAAATTGTTGTCTGAAAACAGAACCTATGACCTGTTCAAGAAAGTATCTTAGCAATCCCAGATGACAGAGAGGCTAGAACTAGAAAAACCCCTTAACTGCCATTTTTTAAACGGATTTTAATCATTCTTTATTACTTCTTTGCAGGGAATACATTTATTCCTAAACACTGTGCTCGTGCAAGATAGACAAGTGAAAAAGGGAAAGATTCTTATTTGAGTATGAATTGCAGGATCAGACCCATTGATCTTGCCTTACTTTTTGCTTAGCTTGCAATAGAGTAAAAAAATATTTAAGACTCCTAGGGCCTCTTTTCAAGTACATATACTATAGTTTCCTGCAGCTATAAATCCTTTTATTTTAAAGAATTACCCAAAAGTACATCCAGGCCCAAGGCAAATCTTTCTGACTTTTTAGTTTGTAATTTTAATATTAGCTTTGCTTCCTAAATAATTGCTTTTAGATCTTCAGGCTGGTTTACAGTTTATTATTCCCTTTTTATGTGTTATCTGTCTTTAGGTTTCCATTTAATACTTGTTTTTTCATTTCTCAATAATTTTAAAACATAACCTCAGAAATAAAATAATACCCTTTCTGCTACAAAAACCCTTTCCTTCAATACAAATACAGTGATTTAAGCACCCTTCTGGGTTTTTGTAGCTGTGAGTGTTCCTGGTCTCAAATTTTAGCATCATTCTTTAAAATGAAGGAAAAAATCAACTTGCAATTTAGACAGTTACCAAATTACCAAAACTAGTGCTGCAACTCTTAATGAGTGAAACCATTAACAATTTTCTGACTGCAACCCCTGTTCAAATACCTTGGACACCTTGTTAGCACAGAATGAGGTGTTCAATCAAGAGACTGGGAATTGGAAGTACCAGGGCACAGTTTTGAGTGGTGATTACAAGGGCATGAGAGTGAGTGCCAAAGTAACAGTCTTCTACACTGCAGGAAGCTGAGAAACCTTCAAGTCTACATTTGTAAATCAGCCTGGATGATTGCAGCAGTCACAAGCAAAGAACATATGAAACAATTATTTGCACCGTTCTTTCACTCTTTTAATTTGCTCTTGAAATGAACACAGTGATACTAAGAGTCATTAGTGCTTTGTCTCTGAAAATTTTGTGAGACTTTGTCTCTTTCCAAGCAGTATCTTAAATTGCTTTAAAAGTAGAAATATAACAAAGAACCATTGTTTTCTTATTGTTAAGCCCTTTTCACACCAATAATCTAAGCTTACACTAATGTTCAGATATGCCTTTGAATTCCTTAAAAAGTATTTTGTTGATATGCAGAAGTGATATGATTTTAGACTTCCTACTTCTCCTTAATTGCTGTGAAAAAGACAGTTTGCCTTTCTTAAATGAGTAAATTTTGAAAGTGTATTTTGTCACACTAATACCATGTTGTAAATGTAGATCTATTTCCATTCTATTAAAGCAAGAGAATATCACTCTTTTATATTAATTTTACTACTTTAATTTTATAAAATGAGTCTTTTATAATAGTTTCCATACAAGTCACTCCATTTTTTTTTCAATCCATAAACTCCAATCCATGTAGAAATAACCCAGAACATTTCCAAAACTCATATTTCAGACACAAAACTTGTTATTAGGAGCTACTTTCATATTAAAGATAAGGAGTTATTGACTAAGGAAGTGATGAGAAATAGCAAAGAAGAATTAAATTATCCCTACCGAAGAACAGAAAAACAGATAATTATTTAAAAAAAAAAAGTATCCTTCTACTTCTCTATACTTCACGGATATATAACATATATATAGCTCTAATAGTTCACTGCTTCTGATTTGAGGAAATATATTGTCAGTGTAAAATATCTTAAATTGCTGTATTTAATATAAATACAATGTTTATGCTGTGATTTTTTTTTGACAGCTCATCTTATGCCTTTTATAGGAATAAGCAAAGAATATGATGAGCTTAATTAGCATCTCAGCTGTACTAATTGCTTATATAAATAGCAAATAGATATAAATTTTTGTTCCTTTTGATCATCAAGAAATATTATGCAAGAACTTTTCACATGGGACCATTTTCCTCTCTTTATTATTGTAGGAACATGAAACACTTATTTAAAATTAATCCATTTTTGTAATAATCACTTGCTTGCAGAATTCTATTTTGAGTCTTGCAAAAATAGCCAGTTACCCAACTTAAAATGCCTCATTATGTCTGACAAATCCTGAAATACATCAGTCCCTGCCTTTACTACTGGTTCTGGAAACTCCACAGAATATGCTTTTAAGCACCAAAAAACCCATATAGTTCTGATTCTGCATCTAATACTTGAAGAGTGAAAAATTATTAAAATAATGCAGCCAAGCTATATAAAAGCAAAACTCCAGGTTGTGATATCCTTCATGTGTGTCCTGTTAAGGACACGCTGTGGGTCTAAATTATGCTGAAGGGAATGCAAAATTGCAACAGCTTTACTGTTATTTTGTGTTTGTTTGTTCTAGGTAATGTTACTATTATTTTTGTACCTAAGGGTGCTGAAGCTATCAGGTATTATTGTAAAGTTATATATCACTTAAAAATATACCCAAATATTCTCACCCCTCCCCCACTCCCACAGCTATACCTACCAGCAGCAGAAAACAAGAGTAATTGAAATTAAAAGTCTCACTTTTGAAAGCAGTGAAGTCTGGTTCTAATAATCAGAGGGTTTTCAGATGCAGAGGGCGCTGTTGTTCATGTATTTTGCAAGCATTTCCTGATGAGGGATAAAAACATTGATCTAATAGTTTAATGTTTATATTTTTAAGCTTTCCATTAAATGCCAGTGGAATTGCTGACATACAGATGCTACCTTCCACATTATGCAATGTGTTTCCTGAAATAAATCCTTTTTGTGATAGACTAGAAGGGGGATGCCAGCTATCGTCACCCAAGTGAAAAGTTTTTCACTGTTTCCACTTTACAGTTCATTTACCAAGACTTTATAACCCAGCCACAAGGTTCCTTCCATCACACATTTTCATATAAGTATATTTTACTTATTTTTATTCCAAAAGCACAGCAGATGTATTCAAGTGTAACTTGCAATACAAAGTGTGAAAACAATTTGAAACATCATTGTGGTCATATTCGTCAGCAATTCTTTCTCTCTAAAATATTATTTGTGGTTTATAACTAATTATTTCAGGTGTTTTGTCCATAAAAACGAATTAACTAATTATATTCACAAAAACAGAAAGGAGAGGAACACGCCATTTACATCTTAAAATAATCTTCAGCACAGTAACTTTTCTGTACGTATGCATGTATTAACGTTATACCTCCACATGCATAAATCAACAGCTTTAAAGAGATCATTAGTTCTTTGAAATAAATAATTTTCCAGATCGCTATATAATGTGCTATATCTTCTCATGCATTCACATTTTTAATAATTCCCTCTTTTTCCACCACTGTTGGAAAAAGAAATACTTTGCCTCAAAACAGAAAGAAAAAAACATAGGTAAAAATCTTAATGACAATTTAGACCCACAGAAACCCAGGAAATTTACAGTTACAGCTGAAATTTTGTGTTGAACTTGCATAATTGTACCTAAGGTGTTCAGCTGGGCGGGAAAGAATGGACATCCTGCAGTTCTTGTCTGAAGTCAGTGGAAGCTCGGCCTCAGCAAGAGTTACAGAATTGGGCCTGAGACATCCCAGATCAACTCCTGCACTGAGTTTCCTGTGCTTCCTAAGCCCAACAGGGTGTATTAAAGCCAAAGCAACAGGCTTTCAACAGATCAGACTTGTGGTTTTAAATCAGACTGCTCCCGAGACTTTATTTAACACTTATTTATGCATAAAATCTAACCTTGCCCAAAAAGTTATTGCTTGAAAGACAGGAATTGAAGAAAACTAATTGATACACATTACTTTTCTTCTCTAATAATTTTTATTGATTAGTGTTTTGCATCTGCATTTTAAAGCGTCTGCAAGGCATCCATATGGCAAATTCGATCCTTAAAATGAAGCTACTAGGTTAAACTATAAATTTTGAGAGAAATAAATTTCTTAGATGCCACTCCAAATTTAGGGCTCTCCAACTTTTGTTGAACATCTTAACACAAACTCAATATTTCAAAGTAATGCACAACTCTTTCATCAGAATATGTGGCTGACCAAAATTACTCCGAACGTGAGGTTTGCATTTCATATTACCCAAAACTTTGCCAGTTAAAAAAGCTCCTACGCTCTAATAAAAATGGCTATTGTTAGTTTTTCTCCTCGAATCAATGCTCATTCAAAACTTTTCCACCTGATAAAGGCTTTAATATAACTGAGACAAAGTTGCATTTTATGATTGGCAAGTTCTTTGCACCCTGGCTACCCCCCAGCCCGGCGGAGAGGGGCTCTGCGATGCATTTTGGCCCTGTCTTTATGTCAAATCACTGCCATCAAAACAATGGCTCATATTACATGAAAATCTTGTGCAAATGAGCCATAATGGGAGTGAATGACAATCTTGTAAGACCGTGCAGCAGGATTCTCCTTTGATCTGAAATATTGTTAATCTTTCTCAAACATAACACTAAGTATACTTGGCAAATCCTGGATGAGAAAGTCCCTATAGTGCAGCTCTGCGGACAGGCAGCCAGAAGCCAAGTACACTCCACCACAAAAAGCAGCACAGCCAGAAGTGGAGTACACGCCGACACAGAGCCACGGGTTCTGCAGTTGCTAGAAGTTTATTTACAATTAAAAGACTTCTTTGCCCATTTCCTTTTACCAAAAACAAGCTGAATAGTATGTTTAATTATTCCTAATAATGGATATTTGCTGCTGGATCACAGTTTCATTTAATTAAGAAGCGGCAGTATTTAAGATATTAAAATCCACATTTTGAAAAAGGTTTGCGTTTTCAAAACACAGGCCTTATTTATTCGCAGCTTAAGAATCAGCCTTACTCTAAATTATAGTTTTAATATGATGTTGCAGGGAGAAAAAAAAATCTACCAATGTAAGGCAAAATTTTTCATTGGTAACCAAAGCATGATATAGGAGTTTATACTTTCCTAATGATGCTTAAAACGAAGATCTGGAACGGTATGTCTCAGATGAGGTCATATATCAACTTCAGGATAGTAAAAACCTCTCCTTAGACTATATTACAGCCAACTCACACCTTTTTGTTGTGCAGCCAAATATGCAAGGCGTATGTAGACAAATGCAAACAGAGTAAATCATGTTGATTCAGTGCTAGTAGGAAATATGCCTCCTCAGTTGTGTGCTGCTTTTGAAGTACTGCCTAAAAATCAGTCTTGGGCTTCAAAGAGAGGGGATTATAGCCTTTATCCAGCAATTAATATGGCTGAAACTCAGAATGTCAGCACCTGACGACTATACAGGCTGGACAGTACCGTAGTAGGGGTCCAGTCCTTCTCGAGAATTGAAATTTACAATAAAAATTTCTGCATAAATAGACTGAAATACTTAGGAAAGGGGCATAAAATTTTAACTTCTAATGACCTGTCTATATTTTGACATGTGGGGGAGAGGGGGAGTTGTGGTGTCCCTTGACCTTTAACCTGCCTTATCCACCTAGATCATTTTAATCTCCCACCAACTGTTAAGCAGAAAAGAGTGCTATTAAAGAGAAAGCTATTCCTTTTGCCTTCTTACATAGATCAGATGACAACCTCTCCAAGTCCCTCCTCTCTGTCAGAGTTCAAGGGTTCAAAAATGGTCAATATCAAGCAAAAGAAAGCCAGCAGGAATGCTGCAGAAAGAGTTTAAGCACTTTATATTATGCAAAGTGGTTAAAAATAAAAAGAGGATTGAATTATTTTGAAGTTTTACTCCCTGGTTTATTTATTTTTTAAATAGATACTTTGATTTCAGAAGATCCCAGAGCTTCTAATTTGAGGGGAGAGGAAAATTCTTGCATTTTTCTGATTTGCACCCAAACTCATAGCTACCTAAATACGCTTTCCACATTAACTCTTTATATGGTGTTCCTAAGGTTTAGGTCACATATACATAAAATTATCAATAGTGTACTATAAATAAAATAAACATTTGACACTCTAGTTCTAGCCAATATGCTGGGGAAAATAAAGAAAAATAAGATAAAATGAAATAAAATAAAATAAAATGGAGTATAAAGCCTTCTTAGTTCATAACCATCCTTAGATGGCATTTCTACAATGCTACAGATAGCACCCTATTCCTCCAAGACATCCAAGCTTTCTACTATTTCTCATTTGTAACTGTAGACAGTTGTTATAACATGTTTCTTCCAAGAATTTCCACTTGCTTTGAAGAAATTATCCCCTGAGTACTCATGCTTAATGTACTTATGGAAAGACAACTCTACATCATGACAAGCTAAACAATATGGTTCTTTAATAAAGAATGTCTGATATTAAATGCAGAGTTCTTATTTCAAAATAGTAAAAAATCAGTTTGAGGCAAGGAATAGAATTGCTCAACATAATATAAATGGAATGAGTGCAAGCTGAATGTAATTTTTAACAGAGCTCCACTTTCTAAATATACATATAATGTGTTTATATGCTTGTGTACAGAGACATGATAAACAATAGAATTTAGAAAATTGCATTAGATTTTGGCTTTTGCATTAGGCCCTTCATATCCTGTGTATCCTAAAATGCTTGACAGTGTTTCCATTGTACTTAACTAAATACAGTAATGGTGGTGCAATAACACAATGGCTTGTGCTCTGCCTTGGACGGCTGAGCCTGTTGTTGTGTGACAGGGAGTTTTGGCTGGGAAGGAGGTTTAGCCAGCCTCTTTTGACAAAAGTGCCATAACAATATTTCCTAGACAGGCAGCAGAGACAAGAGAAAGGGATTTTGGATTAACATCTCATCTCATGAAGAACGACACCTCAAACAGTTCAACACCTCCCTGGCGTTGTACTGCCATGTCAGCATTAAGAATCAGCGCAAGTCCTGGTGGGAGACTTAAACTTGTGACCTTCTAGCTAAGAGGTAAGAGCATTGCTAGCTGAGGCATACTGTCATTATTGATATGTGGTTGCATGGGCTGACACCGGTGTTGACTATAGTTTGACCTGAGAGTGGAAAATTGATGCCCCCACAGATTTTAAAAGTAAACCATATCTTGTAGAAAAGCTTTGGCTTTTTTCACTCTTGGAAGTTACCTCTTCTACCAAAGAACTACAGTTTCCAGTGGATGCCTAATCTCTAAATACTGGCTTCCTAACTTTTAGTTTAGCTCATAATGTTCCAGATAGAATGCATTTTTATAGTAAAGTATCTTAGGGGGAAGATTAGTATAGTATTTACAATAATTAAGATTAAATATCTATTTACATTTTACAACACTGTAGAAAATATTCAAGGCACCTTGCACCTATATAAGTCAGGGCATTTCCCAATAACACTGTACTAAAAGTAGATAAAATTAAAAAAGGGGTAAGAAATATTTTCAACTGGTATTGTGTGCTACACACAGCAAAGGAAATCTCATTGGGAAATATTTTCATTACATTACAACGTACATAAGTTTGACTTGGGAGAAATTATCATTCTTGATTCTGCTTCTACTGAAGTTACCATTATCAAATTAGACAGTTGAGATTGCAGACTTGGACTCAGTCACTGAAGACTCATTCCAATTTGACAGTGACACTAACCATATAGAGCAGATGTTAAAATCTAAGCATCTGAGGACCATCTAGATTTGCAAAGTGATGGTGTAAGAAGGTGTTTTCTAGCTTAGGGCTAAGGTACATTGTAGTTGTAGATGATGTTTGGAATAAATATTTAACTAGCAGTCCAGACTGTAGTTTAGATTTGTAGTTTGTGTTTTTTATCAGAAGTTGTAACTGGTGCTTATCCTGAGTTGCTAGCACCACACTAGATTTGATTTAGAAACACAAATCATAGCAGAAAGTGAAACTTTGCCAAATACTAGCAATAACAGTGCCAACTGATCCTTAGACATAAAAGAGTATCTCTCTCAGCATATATCTTAGGGCAGTCATATACTCCTAAAGATATACTGAAAAGATGAACCAGGGATTTGATAGTAGGTAATAGCCAGCAACCTTATTTAATCAAATTTTAGCCCCCAGATCTTGCAAAGTCAGCTGGCTTTATGAGTTTCTGATTACTTCAAAATCAGAAGAGTGAAACAATGAATTAGAGCTGATCAACTACTGCTCTAATTCAAGACCAAACACTGGCAGAAAATATTCCAAAATGGGAATGTATTTACAAGCCTCCGCCTCATTTCTACAGCCTAGGTAAGAAGTGTTGAACTGTAACATCTTTTTTTCTATCCTTTCTCTCTTTTTGCAAAATGTCTTTGCTTGTTTATTAAAATGTTCACTGCTGTGATCCCGTTTTTTACCCAGGGAGCTAAGTAGGTTTAAAGATGACACATAGCTCCATAAATCTTGTGTTTACTATGCCTTCTGTAAAAAAAAGTGCCTGGCTGACCAAAAATAACATTTATAAGGAAAGAAAAAGTAGTGGAAAGGCAATGTGATGGAGACTGAGGGGGTTATGTATTCTGCGCAATGTGGTAAATTTACAGGCTGTAGCATGGGAGCTCAGCCTCTTTCTTCAGAAGCTGGTACAGCCCTGGGGTACAGTACTGCAACCAGGGACTCTTACTGCTGGATGCCTCACTCTGTGCTCATAGTCACATGTAATTCCAGTAGCTCAAATGAAGTTATCCCTAATCAGACAGATTAAGACCATAATCACACTGAAGACTGAGATGCTTTTAAAGTAAAAACTCAACAAGACTTCATGAAAAAATTGTGACAGCAATGATCTGAACAGGCAGAAGTATTTAGATGTTTGGTCCCAATTTTTTTAATGAATTCATACGTTCATTTTTAATAGATGTAAATTGTATATATGAAGCTAAAGAATTTAGATAATGAGGATTTCCTGATCTGCAATCCATGGTTTATTGATGTGGTTTACTTTTTGTAAATGGATTCTTTTTCTCTGTGATTCATAGGCCAACTTAACCATTATTAATTTACAATTATCATATAAAAATTAATTGTATCTAGGATAGGATTCTACAGGCTACTATATAAGAGCTTCTGTTCTTAGAACTGGTTCCCTTTAAGTTTCTCATAAATAGTAAGAGGTAACAACTTCTATATATTTGCAAAAAGTAGCTCCAAAAATGGAGACCAAGAAAAATATTAAAGTAAATGTTTCGGACATTTTATTCACACTACTGCTCATAACTCAAGGCAATTGAATATTTTAGGAACTGTTTTTTCCTCATCTCTTACAAGTGCTTTGTTTTTTTTTTTTCCTGGGGTTTTTCCTACCACATCTTGAAACTGGAGGCCTGCAACTCTGACATTGCTTTGGGATGTGGAATAAGCACATCGTTCTAAGAGCTGCATCTCCACACCAGAAATCACACCATGACCCATCACTATGAGCTAATAATTTGTGTGGGCTTCTTCCACAAGCTTAGTGGGACACTTTGACTCACGAGGACCTCTGAAATCCAGCCATTCTTCTTGGCCTGCGTTGCTGAAAGACTAGAACCTGCAAGGCAGCAACCTCTAACTGCAACAGTCTCCCCTGTACTCCATGCCAGCCCTATTCTGATTTTGTCCTCTACACCAGACTAGCACCAAAACCGCTGCCTTCTCTTCAGTCTTCCCTGTCTACCTCCAAATTCACCTTACCAGCCCAAACCTTCCCATCAGACTCACATATTTGCCCAACTCCATCTAGGGCACCTCATCTTCACTTATTTAGTAGTTCACTTCCACATTGTACTGTACACCTTTATCTTCCACACTGCTTCTGCCATTACCACTACCTCTATGCTGGAGATCTTTCATGTCAGAGCCAATTGCTATGGTTACAAGCAATCTGCTGTACGTTTCATCTCCAGGAGCTGTAAATGAGGGAGTTTTAACAGCATTTGAGTAAGCGCTGCTTCTTCCTTACATGGAGTGCACATCCCCATTCAAATTCATCTACCCACTAGTTGCTGCTCGCATCATATATATTACACTAATAAGAAATTCTACCTAGATGTACAGACTGACGATGAGTTCACACCTTGTGAGGAATAACAGTTACAGTATTTTATGACCTTTTTCATTTTACTGGCAAGAACCTACCATTTCAGTCACATAACTTTCTATTTTGTGTGTGCAAGCTCAGATGCTGACTGTGGGATGAGGTATGAGGGAGTAAAAAGATTTAATGTACATATAATGATGTAAAATATCAGTGAAATAGAACACACACTGCATATTGAAAAAAAAAATTATAATAAAAATTACATAGTATGTTATACTTTGTGTCTTAAGAAAATGTGATTGGAACACCTGAAGTTTTAGTATCATGAAGTTCATAGCAGTTCAGAATCAACTAAAATATAATCTTAAACTGCAGTCATTCCATTTCATGTGTGTGTGTTAAAAACGATGGGAGAGTGGGAGGCATTTCACCTCTGAATTTTAATCTGTGCCGGTTCTAAAAGCTGGACAAAACTGAAAATTCTGGTATTATAATGTTTTAACTCAGGTGTAAATCGCAGTAGACAGAAAAATTGTTTTCATAAATGCAAATGAGAAACATGCTAAGAACAATTGATGCTGTGGTATTTCTACTATATTGAGTGAAAATATCTGACAAAATCACCTTGTGAGATGTTATTTCACAAGAAATACAGCCACAAACTCTGTTCATGATTCTGTGTAAAGACAAATATCCAGATCTCTCGTAAACCTCAATGGAATCAGGATCCTGATCTCCACACTTTTGGCTCAGCCCAGATATCCATAGGGTAAATCCTGATATGACAATCCCTGAGATAAAATACTTAGTTGCTCCTGCCAGGCTAGAAGGGCACAAAGGGCCTCCAGCCCTAAAAGACCGTAAGCAGGAAGCCACCAAGCTGCATGGTCCTGATTAAGGAGTGGCTACAGCCAGACAAGAGTGTGTGATTTCAGTGCAAGCGCACATCTTCCAGTGCTGCTGGAGGTTTTAAGTCACCGCTGACACATCAGCTCTCATTAATTAACCCAGGGAAGTTACATAGCCTATTTTACACAGGAGTTGCACTGAATAGTCTCTTTCAGCTTTGTGATCTATGACTCCTGTGCTATGACAAAGCCTGTGCTTTAGAGAGCTACAGTTCATACCTCTGCGTATCAGAAAGCAGACCAACGTAAATCTTGCTCTCTGCATTACAACACCGTGTGCAAGTGAAGGGACTGATCATGAAAAGCGCAGTCTCTGCCAGCTTTGGTTCCCTTCCATTTCCCATCACGAGGGTCGTGCAAAGCCCCTCGTCAGTGCTCCCCAGCAGCAGAGGGTTACGTACCCTGGAGCAAGGCTTCCAACATGCACAGTTCACTCCCTCGTCTTCTGCTGTCACCCCATCCTCTATTGCTCCTCACTCAGCCAGCACTGCAATCTAGTACAGTGTAAAACAGGAACAATCAACCAGAAAACAATTCTCATTTGTAATCCCACCACCATATTTAGATTTGGTATAATGCAAAAATGAAATAAAGTTCAATAAATATAGGTCTGAACTTTGCTTTCTGTCTGTAACATCTTACAAAGGGATGATGACAGCTGAATGAAATCAATATATCCCTTAGGCAAATTACTTTCTCTTCCAAGAATAAATCTTTACAAAAATAAGTTTACACACAGACATTTAGACCCCTGAAAATAACATGGTCCACAAATAGAATAGTTATTTGATTATATATTTTAATAAACTGTTTCCTAATTGGCAATGTGTCCTTTTAATCCCTCCCTCCTTAGAGTTTTATTAGTTACCATACACCCCTGGCTTTTTTGAGGAATTTTTCCAAGGATGTATATAAGTGGCACACTTATAACACTATTATGCGCACACAGAATTCCTGGAACTAGCAGTACAAAGCTGATCTTGGAAGTAGATTAACTTTGGCAGCAGAACGACATCTGTAACGCACAACTGTGCAACCATAGGGGACATCCGCATGGAGTGTCTTCTGGGTGCTGTGCTCATGAGCTCAGCACCTCATCCTGACATCCCTGGGTGTCCCAGGAGAAGAGCCCTGAGCAGCCACTGCTCAGGACCTATGCTCAAGGTTTGAGCTGTTGTCTTTGCCCATGAAGCCAATGTCTTGCTTTGTTTTGCCATGGGCTACAGAGGGTGATGTTGTGTATAACTATAATGCAAGTCTCAGTGTATCTACTAACACATAAATGCCCTGATCAGATCCTAATCCACATTTGTTTCTCAATGTAGAAAGATGTGAGAAGGTTTTCTGTATGGATTTATGAATGTGGCTTGAAAATTCTCAGCTAAAAATCTTAGGACTGGATTTTTAGTATCAACTGATGCATTTAAATTTATGGAGCATTTTGCACCGTTTCCTGCTGTGGTCATCATCAGGTCTTGGCTTCCAGATCATGAGGAAGCAAGCCATGAATGGCAGAAAACCCTGTGGCTGTCCTTATCTACAGAATGGCAAACACAAGATGAGCTCTGTGCAAAGTCTGCTAGGCTGTCAAAAGAAAAATTACGAAGGGTTCCAGTCTTTCAGTGAAGTAATATATTTCTGACTTTGCAAAAGTCTTTTACTTAGGCACAATTGCATCATATCTGAAATTATTTTATGACCTGGGGCATGCGTAGCAGGCCCATCTGTTCTGTCATATTGGCTCTGAGATGACTGCCACCATTTCATTCAGTGTTTTAAAATGTCAAAAATGAAACAACTTCCATATTTGTTAATGAGATTTACCAGAAAAAGAACACCACCAACAAAAAAGAGCAAAAATAATCTTGGTCTTGGTCTTTCCAAGCCAACATTTTAACTTTTCAAATGTACTCACACAAATTCATCAAAATTCTCACTAGAAAAACAACTGACATCCAGCTAGAAATGAAAGGAAAAGTGGCTGAAGGTTAGGACATATTTGGTAAAATACAGCTAGCTTTTATACTTGTGTTTTTTCAGAACAAACCTTTAGTTTTGAAATTCACAGTCTCTTCACCATTACAAGCCCCTTCAGGGCAATGATCTATCAAGTTCTGACTGTTTCAAACTGTTTGTGCTAGATTCAGCATCTATCACTTCTCAGACTTGCTGCACATTTAGCCACAGAGCCAAGAAACAATAATTTTCAATTAAGAAACCTGGAGAAGACTTGGGGACTTGATTTATGGTGCATGACTAATTATCAAATAGCTAGCCTAATGAAAATTAAGCTGCTGGTTACTACAAAGATTTAACTTCATTTTCTTGAGAAGATGTTGGTATGACCCAGAATATAATTTATTGAAGTTTTATTATATATTTCAAAAGACAAACCAGCAGAAATTATCTAATTAAATTTTTAAGTATAATTTAATTTTTTTTCTTTTTTACATTTTGCACTGTAATAGAGATAGCTCATGTAAACTTAGATCGGAATTAAAAGCTTCTTATTGCCTGAAGTAAAAGTGTTTCCTTTTGGATGCTGATGAAAGAGATAGGAATATGAAGGAAGACATGACAGAAATTGCTTTTAAGGCTCTGTGCATTTATGAGTAAAAGATTTGGTTAAGCATAGAGTTAATGCATAAAAACTAGGTTCAACACCTACAGTATTTTATATATAAAATTCTGTTTAGAAATTATGTTTTAGAATTAATTTTATCAATCTTTAGAAAACAGATTTCTTTTGAATAGTGCTCTATGATGCTTATTTATTTTTAACTCCTTGTGGACTTGATTCACAGCTTAAATAAATCAATGGACTTTATTCTCTCAAGTATTCCTGTATAATGGTCTGTTTGAGGGCTCTAAGGGTTTGGCTCTGTGCTTGTCAGTAGCATGTGCTCACATGAGCAATCCCATTAGAAACCTTAGTGGGGGAAGGGAAGGTTTACAATTAAGCACTGAATTTATGGATAGAAATTCATAACACTATACATTTATGGTCTCTGATCATGAAATATTACATTATTAAGCAGGAAAAATTAGCAACTCTATAAACACTGAATAAAAACAACTCTGTATAAATCAGTAATCTCTGCTATTTTCACCCCACACATTCACAATGACTTTCACTGGTCTCCATGTCTCTATACAGGCAAAGGACAATTAAAAATAAATTCTTCAAGTCACACTCTTTTGCAGAAATTAAAAACTCTCAGATATCTTTCCAAGGAACAAATAAATCTATTTGTATGCAAGAAGCCAACTTTAGTTTTATGTATGTCGCCGCAAACAATTCTCCTTCTGCTGTGAGTCCTGCACACAGCACTCATAAGCAAAGTTTTGTACACTTAGGCGAAACAATGAGGAAGGAAATATCAAGGTGAAATGACAAAAACCCTAGATTAGAGCAGCTGGTAACAAGACTGCTCAGGATTGTCACCAAAGTTACGAGTCACTGAAAGGGAGAAAAAAGAGAAGGAAAGGATAACTTGATTTATTCAGGAAATTGCTTGTTTCTTCAGAAGGCCTTTATGGGGACCATCACTTTATGTTAGCAGACCAGCTGGTAACCAGAAAGGGAGTGGGAAATTAATTTCCTATCTAACTCTTTAAAGATCTGGGTCCTCTTCAAGTAGATGTATAGATATGGTCCGTGAGTGCAACTGATGTTTTTCCTTCTGTTTCCCAATTACAAAAACAGCCTAAACTAACACTGCGCATCTTTAGTATTTTCCATACTGAGGCAGCACTAAATCCTGATAAGCTCCAGTTTGGATTGGAAAACTCTACCTACCCAAATTTCTTTGACAGTTTCAAGACCTTACATGTGTGTTTACAGACATGTCACATTTTAGTGAGGATGGAGGAATTTCTTGCAAAGGGTTTGGTACAAGATGTGTCTTTGCAGAGGGGCAGAGCCAACCTCAGACACTAAAGTCAAGTAACAATCACTTACACAGGCCCATGGGTGAGAAATCCCTCTTTTTCTCTCCCAAGGTGTTCTCCAGTGCCCCTCTGAGTTACCTGGACTGGTTCTGGGAAAGCATGTTTTCTTTGCTCTCCTAAACACATTGTGTCATACTGCTGTGTGCTGTTAAACAGCTGCCACAAATCGTACCTGGACTGGTCATACTTCAGTAGTGGGTTAAGTGATTCATGCATGTAGGGACTGTAAAGTTTGTCAAGCACTTCAGGATCCTTTGACATAAAAGATGCTACATCACTGTAATTTATTAGCAGAGCAAGTTAAGTCTTAACAACAATACCCTTCAAAGTAATGTAGCTCAGACTATTAGACTGAAATGGTCTGGAAAAATTTACGCACAAAACTGAATATATACTGTAAAATCATCCCTCTGTTTGCGGTCTGAGGACACTCTCTGTTCACAAAAGACATCCTGGTCATGGCAGCTTCTTTAGATTGCATGGCATATCGAAGCTGGAAATAAACATATATCCAGAGCCTTCCTTATGTTGTACCGCAGTGCAATGGAAGTGTTTGCTGCACTCATTACAGGAATATCATCTGATTGAAAAAGAGGGGAAGGAAATATCTGTGCAGTAATGCATCGTTAAAACTATGAATAAAAGTGCTGAGCACCTCTGTTCAAAACTTCCTTTTGTCTCCTGATTTACTGCTGCAGTCAAATTTTCAAATCAGGCCATATAATAAATACCTACTTCAAGTGAACCCACTTCCTGTGGGAAAGAAAAAATACAGGAAAACTGTGACTAAGAAAAACCTGAACTCTATTTCAGGTCCAGGATGTGGCATTCATATTACCGTGCTACCTTTGTGCAGCTTCACATAATCTCAACAATTTGATCAATTGTAGATAAAATAAAGCATCATATCCAGGAAGCAAATCCTTATATACAGTATGGGTTTACGTATCCGTAAAATGTTGGAAATTTATTGCAGGAAGAGAAGGAAGATGATCTGTACAGTAAAAGACAAACACCTTCATTATAGAGGTCTCCAGCTAAAATGTGGATAATTTCTCTTTTAATTTCCTACATAAATTTTGCAACTCTGTACCCTCTTTATATTCCTTGCCACTACCATTTAATGTCTTCTGATTTCCGTAACAGATTAATATTCCAGGTAGCAGGTTAACAGACCCTAAGACAAAAGGGAGAACTGCAATCATTTAGTCTGACTTACATACCTTGGGCCACAGCTGTGGTACCTAGCACTGAATGTCATGGGGAGATGGCTATCTGTGCCTCAAGTCTCTCATTGTCACTGCCTTTCGAGGAAGGGTTTGCCATCCCGGAAATATTTAGTCCTAGATACAAGATCTGGCATCCAGTTACTTTGAAATTCATGCTGGTGAGTTGTCATTTAATCCAGAACAGATCAAGGACTGAAGTGTACGTATACTCCATGAGTCATTACCTCTCTGCTCATAGACTGTGAGTTTGAATCAAGAGCAGGTTCACTGCTCCACCAGGTCTACATAGTAGTGTGGTTTTACCCTGTGAAACTAAGTAAAATGCAGCAGAGAGTATTATACATTAAGAGTTATCAGTAGACCTTTAAACTTCACAAAAACACAATATGGACTTTGATGCCTCTTGACTTTTTTTATCCCATTGACATTTTCCTGTTAGCACTGAGTTCTGGTATAGGAATCTAATCCAAACTCTGTATCTTTTGGAGCTACCACACTCTAAGAAGCAGAGATGTTGGAGGAGTACGGGATGCTTGATGTTATCTGGGGTATGTTCTGTGTCTTTCTTCTTTAAAGCAATGTGACCAATCTCTGCTTCTCACTGGGCACTGAAAGAGTAACATCTTCCCATTTTCTCAATCACTAGAGCAATGCTTAGTAATAACTAGTGCAGGGATGAGAGAAACAGAACCCTGCGGAACTAGAAACAATGGAAGAGAAACTACAAATAAAACAAGGCTTCAGATTTGAATAAATTTGCTGCTGATGAGGTAAATGGAGCAGATGGCTGGTCAGAGCATCGTAAGCCCAGGCAGTCAGTCCTATGCAAAGTAGCACAAAGACAAGCAGGCAGCTCACAGAGAAGGACCAGCTCAGACAGTCAGGGCCAGAAAGCCAAGCACAGCTCAATACCGGGGTGGGAAGGTGGCCCAGAGCATACCAAGATGAAAACACATGGACAATAGTAAACACTCAGGCAGACTGCTAAGAAAAATAACCAGTAAGTCAGATGTTCAGGTAAAACAAACTCTTAACTAAGCACCCACCACAAGATTCACCTCAAAAAACAAGCAATAGAACATCTTATTTGTCCTTTAGTCCCTGTTGGACCAAGAAGCCAGACGAGTTAAGAATCTAGGGTTTGGAATGGTTGTACAGGATGGGACAGTTAAAAGAAAACAAGTACAGCAGTCTCAGATCGTTTCCCAAAGGGCGTCTCATACCACTGCTGGCAAGAGCTGCCTTTCTTCTTGGCAGGCACAGTAGAGCCAAGGACAGAGTGGGTCCAAAGGTTGCCCACATTTTGCTGGATAATGTTTTGTTAGCTCAGAGGACGATGGGGTGATAATGAGGTGGGATTTGTATTTACTGTTGCCTGACCTCAGTTAAGGTATGATTTTAGCATCCAGGCAATTTCTTTAGCTACTCCTTTTAAAAGCATAAAACCAAAACACATTTTTATTTTTTTTAAATAGGACATAGCTGCATGAAGGACTAAATATGTTTTGAAGTGAGTCTTTACACCTTGCACAGAAAATGCAGTGAATGTCATCTTTACCCTTTGCAAATAGAGAGCTCATGTTCAAAGAAACTTCATGAGAAGTGTGAAGGCAGATGCTTCTTGTTTAATGCCACTTACTAAGTTTTAGATCAAAATACAGGAGATAATAGATGTCTCCTGCTAAATAAAACAGGTCATGGCTCAGGAAAACAATTTGTATATACGGTTGCAAAAACATAATGTTTTCACTGAAACTGGTTTTGCTTTCTAAAATGCTTAAATTTTAAAAAGAAGTGTGATTACTGTTGGTTTTCCCTAGATATTAGATTATTGTTTCATGGGCTTAGACTTGAGGGTATCACTAATTCCAGGTATACTCAAACTTAACAGCTTCTCTTTCATGATACAAACAGCATGTTTTCCCACTCTTCAGACTACTGTACAAAGTGTGCTTTTGACAGAAAGGCTGTAACAAACTGACCTAGGAAAAAGTCCAAACGTGACACCTAATTGACATTGACATCCAATGATAGGACAAGGGGCAACGGTTGCAAGCTGGAACATAGGAGGTTCCACATAAATAAGAGAAAAAAATTCTTCAAGGTGAGGGTGACAGAGCACTGGAACAGGCTGCCCAGGGAGATTGTGGAGTCTCCTTCTCTGGAAAGGTTTAAAACCCACCTGGACTCGTTCCAGTGTGACTTGATCTAGGTGATCCTGCTCCAGTGGAGGGACTGGACTACATGATCTTTCAAGGTCCCTTCCAATCCCTAACATTCTGTGATTCTGTCATGGACCACTGATGGACTATCAGCATATTCTGCTAGGTGAGATGTTATCAGGGTCTTCCTATAAGGGAGTATGCAACAAAGGAAATCAATAATTTCAGGAGTTTTTCTCCCTGTTTGTTGCTGTTTCCTGTTAAGATATATCAGATCTCAGATAAAAGTGTTAGAAATCCTAAATAACCTTTACAGGAAACGTAAAGTCATCCTGGCTTGAAGCTCTGGTCCCCATAAGGCAGAACAGATTTATCTGTTTAATGGCTATATATACCTACATCCTTGTATATATGGCTTTTATTCCATATTTGATTTAAAGTATGGGTTAATTCTGTAAAGCCTGTATTTTCTCCACAGTTAAAACAAAACTTGCTGAAAACAAAACAATGCAAACAAAGTAGAAAACTATCATAATAGTATAACTATAGACAGCTGAATCATCAACAGTCTTCTCATATTTGACTGATTTTCCAAAGTGCTAAGTTTCTCTATTAAAAAGACATGGAGATCTAGTTTAACAGCATATTTGAAACACACAGAAAAATGTTACATGCTGGGCAATGAAATTGAATTTTTTTTTTATTCTTGAAAGAGATATATACCTTTCATTCAATTCTGCTATATTTTTAAGTAAAAAACCCAATATGAATCTACAAAAATATTTTGGTAAAATTCGTGAATATCTGCAGGGGTTCTGGAACTAAAAGTGATATTTCTTCCAACCTTCGTATGAATAACTCATGTGCTAGTCCTATTCTTATTTAGCTCAAATGAAATAGTAAGAACGAGACATAGAAAACAGTTTCTCTGCTTGTTCTTCATGATTTTTATAGGTCCATTAATACAAGCCAGGCACTTTTTGTGTTAAATATTGAAATTATATAACAGTGATGTGTGCTTGTGGTTAGATATTTACAAAAGGCAGTCTTTGTGTTGGAGAAGTTACTATGTCATTACAAGTAGCTGCGTCCTCAAGAGTAGGTTTCGGCAAGGCAGGTGAGCCGTGAGAAGGCAAAGGCAAGGATAAGCAAACCAAAGCAATATAGTGATTTTAACCCTGGGGTGGCCCCTGGGAACACAGCCCAGATATGATCTGATGAGTGTAGCTGGTAAGGTAATTCTCCCAAACCCACAAAGATCAACAAACCACATGCCTCACATACGGCAGCTGGGGTTTTTTTTAATGGAAAGATGAAGGGCAATGCTACTTTTTTACAAGCCAGATATTAAACAGTCTGTATAGAAGCTCCACTGCTGATTTCAACAAAAATGTGGCAGTGTAACACAGGAGACTTTAGGCCATCAAAATTGTGGGGTTTAGTTTTGCATCTTAATTATTCAAAATAATCAAGAACCAACATAAACCTGTCTTTACCAACATCTCAGTTTAAAATAAATGTCAGCTGACAAAAACCAGAGTTGTTCCAACCACACTTGCTAAAGCAATCTTGAATATATTATGTTTAGTATTTTTAGTATTACATCTTACTTTTCTCCAAATTTCTATGAATTGTCTTTTGCCTTATTCTGTCTGCTTCACATGACTCAGTTGAGACATTTATTGAAGAAACCTCATGATTAGCGTAACTTACAATGGATGGCATCAAGCTTTACAGTTATTAAGAAGATAAAACACGATACTATGAAAATATCACTACACCTAGGGTAGGCTGTGAAATAGGAAGCCAGAGGTTAAATGTCCTTCAGTATGGTTATGTCAAGATGTTTTAGATTGGTTTATTGGATGAAAAAATTAAGAGTGGTTAACCCTCATCACCTCAGCTCCACCCACAATGTTGTGTAAATTAAACAATGTAGGGTACATTTAAAAAAATAAAATATTTTCTGTGGTTTCTCAACGTTCCAGTCTTTAAAAAAAATATTAACATGCCATCATCTGTAAAGACCACACCATGCTGTGTTAGATTTGGTTTTGTCACATCCCACCTTAAATTCTAAAGCACCTTTGAGAGCAGCCTTGCTAATTCATTTTCAACAGGTCAGCTAAGGCCAGACCAGGATTTGGCTTTTGCTTCTGAAAATTATATGTGAACACAATGCCATACAAATAATGAAAAATTTGAATGTTCACCATTTGCTGGAATATCCCCAGGTCAGCCAAACTCTTGCTGCTTTGTGATTAGTGGTCTATTAATGTGTGCTGTGACTATATCATCTTGCTCTCCCAGGGTGACATTACAAGCCCGTTAAATGACTAAGGATATACATAAATGTTGGGGGTGAAAAAAGAAGGTATTAAAACATAGAGAGGAATCAATTTATTTTCTTTTTTGCTTTTTCACTGCTGTTTTTAATGATTGTTCCTTTTTAGTTCTCGCTGTAGCCCATGCTCCTCATCGTTCAGCAACTTCTCTGGGCAGCCAGAACAAGCATCCATTGCCAGAACAAGCATCCATTGCAACAAGCCTCTTGAAGACTCATCTGCTGATCTGGCTATGCTTTCTGGCCAGAAGAGCACTTTCTATCAGGAACTGGTGGTAGAGGCAAAAGAATGTCCACTTTAAGCCACAGAATTCCTGAAACCTCTTCCTTTCCCACGTAGCACCACACAGATCTCCTGGATACATAGAAAATGTTGGATTCTGACCAGCACTTTCATGCTCTTGTTCCATGCACTCACATTCATGTGCTATCATACTCATGATAGAATCACTAAGGTTGGAAAAGACCTCTAAGACCATCAAGTCCAACCATTGACCCAGCACTACCATGACCACTAAACCATGACCTGAAGTGCCATGTCTACACATTTTTTGAACACCTCCAGGGACAGTGACTCCACCACTTTCCTGGGCAGCTTGTTACAATGGTTGACCACTCTTTCAGTAAAGAAAAGCATCTTCCAAACTCAGCAGCAAGGTCTGACATAAATCCGTCTTCCTGGCTAACTTGGCCAGACTATATACAGCAGGATAGCTGCCAAGAGGGGTAGTACTCTTGAGCTCATGGTCTGCCGTAACCTTGTCTCAGTCTTGCTGAAATAAACGATCCACTGCACACAGACAGGTCCCACCAACCTTACTGGTGCAATAAATATCAGAACTACAGAATAATTCAGACTGGAAGAGATATCAGGAGGTCTCTAGTCCACCTCCCAGCTGAAAGCAGGGTCAGCTACCAGCTTGCTCAACGCTTTTTCCAGTCGCATCTTGGAAACCTCCGGGGACCACAACATCTCTCTGGTCAATCTGTTCCCGTGGTTATCTGTCCTCGGAGTGAAAAAGCTTTTTCCTTATATCAAGTTATCCCTGATACCCTCCAGAAGTCTGTTTGACTGTTGGCCTTTCAGCAGATCTCACTGAGCTTGAAGTTTCCCCTGAGAAACAGGGTCTGGGTACAGAGACTTCCATGAGTTGTTTAAAGGAAGCTTCATTCACCCCCTCACCATGACTAGCTGGTCTGCACTGCACTACCACCATGATGACACCCTCACTGACCTCTTTTTTCATCCTGACCTTCAAACTCTCACACAGCCTGTTGCCCATTCCACAGAGGATATCCATTCCTCTGACAACATTGCTTCATGATAAGGCAAACCCATGGCTTGGTCTCCTCTACCAGCCTCTCCTGAAGAGCTTGTGTCCGTCGATCATAACACTCCACCCACATAACTCCCTATCATGCCTCAGCTATTCCAACAACATTGAAGTTCTATGACTGCACACATAGCTCTGGTTCCTCCAGAATGACCAATACACTCTCTGGCCGCTAAATGGCTACTTCAAAGCACACCACTTGTGTGCTTTTCTATAGGGTTTCACTCTAACTCACTCATCAAGGCCTTGGGATTTGTTGATAGACAAAGTCTGTTCTTCCTAGTGTCTCCCTGGGAATGCTGGTTTTGTGCCACAAGCAAAGTTCACAGCTCTCGTTCCAAGAAAGAACCCTGGCAGGGTGGTACTTGCAAAACAACTGCTCATCTCTTTGCCACTTTGGCCAGTATCTGAGCAGTAGTTTTCCCTGTGTCTCTGGGAGAGACACAAACTAAGCACGCAAATGGAAACCAGAATATGATCACTGCTTATTTATGAAATCTGAGTTATTATAAACAATGCACATTTCCCATTAATCTCATAGAAAATCTGTTCTGTGTTAGGAAAGCAGAATAATTCACAGTTTCTGGGGCAGCAAGTTTACAGAACTGAAATATAATTTGAATTCCTGTAGGGTTTATCAGATATAAATTTCACAAGTTATTTAGTTAAAGTTACATTTTCTTGTTTTTACTGTTTTATTGGATGACTAAATTATGATGTATAGTAAATTAACCTTTAATCACAGAAAGCTGTATTCAGGCACTATGTTACTCTGCCTGGCAAATGCTAGCCAAGAGGAAGAGCCTTGTTCTTGTTAGCTGGGAACTTCCTGTGGAAAGCTGCCTCTTCCACAGAAGTAGTATGCCATTCACTTTAGGCAAGCGTCTGCCCCTATATAGCCTTGAAAATGCCTAATTACAGTATTGTGTTATGAATCTGCTTAAAAGGAAAACCTCAAACTCCCAACTTGGAAATCCTGACTTCCATCTGTCATATCCTGGTAAAGATGGGCATCTTTTCAGGCTTTCCCTTCCATAATGTGGAAGGCATTTATTAGATTTTTCAGAATTAATCCAGCCCAGAGCTGGTTTAATGGTGTCATATTCTGCTAATTACATAGTCTTAGCATTCAGTGTTTCTGGCTGTGAAATCTACCCAGCCTCAACATCTCCATTTGATGGACTTACTTGATGTTTTGGCTGCTGATCCTCAGACCCATCTGTTTGAATGGCATTATGCCCACTCATCAATTGATTGGGCCTTTTCATTACAATATAGATGTTTATCCTTTATGAGTTTATGTTAGTTCTCCAGCTACCATTAGATTCAACAGCCATGTAACACTTTACGGAAAGCAAACAGTGCACATACTGATACACAAAAAAAAAGAAACCTGGTTTCATTAACAATGAAAATAATACAGTTGAGGGAGATGTATATCTACATTATTCATTGTGAACAATTTATCAGCTACATTTATTCCTTTTTCTTTCTGTTTTGAAAAAAAAAAAGTCATGCACGGGCAATTTTCCCCACAGCCTGTTCTTCACTGAGTCAGCAGCAAATATGTAAACAACTGCATAGCTTTCAAAGTTCAACCTGTAGGTATTTGTATCTTTTTCATCATGTATTTATTTAAATTCACATTCTGCTGTTTGTGTAGGCAGGCTGTAAGAAGGGAAATTGAAAAACTGAATAAATAATGAATGTCTAATAATAAGTAATTGGTTACAAGGCATAATCTTCAGGCAAATATGTGAGAATGTGGGCCTTCAGCTAAAGACTATTTGCTCCTGAATGTTACCTTCAGGAAAATCCCTCCTGAATAAGTATTCAGAGACAAAAAAGAGGGATGAATGTAGTCAAACTACACAGCCGCTTGGGACTTTAATTCAAGTTTATGAACTTCATTAAAGACAATTTACATCATCTGTGGATCTACTCAGTGCTTTTCAGAATTTGTTTTACTTTATTTAAAACTAGTCTCTGTTTTCTAAATGCAGGCTCAAAATTTTCTATCAACATCATGTGTTAACTGAGTATAAATATTAAGATGGAATAAACTAATAAAAGAAAAGCAACTACCTAGAAGGTATTATTAGAGATTATTTTAGATGGTTCCACACTATTTTCAGTGACAACATAATTTCAAAGCCTCTAAATACCTATTTTTCTCCCTTATTTGTTACCCATCAAAACAGTAGCATCAGACAAACAGCATCTGTGTTGCATCACAAATTTAACAAAATCACTTTAAGCACAGTTTAAGATACATAGCTCCACTCAGTTTTTTGAGGAAATGGCAATGTATAGATGATGTAAGACTATATGTAAAATCATAAAATGCAATAGGAAAAAGACTTCTGAATAGTGATCCAGCTCCTTCCAGATTTGTCAACACCAGTATGTTAGCATTTTGTTTGCCTAGTTTTTAGAGCCTGGTGTTACTCCTGAAGTTCATGGAGAAATCCAGATTAACTGCTCCCATGTCACCAGAAAGGTCTGCTCAGTAACAAAGCCTCTACTCTTATCTTTTTCTGTTTGTTTTATTTTTTTTTTTCCACATAAAACACATGTATCATATTTTAACCATTCAGCACTTCATTGGGAAAATTTTTATTAAACATCCCATACCACATGCTAAGTCATGCTACCCAGTGTCCCGGTAGCACATTGCCACATGCAATGCCAGGTCCCCCTTGCTCACCAGCAAGCAAGTGGTGTTGTACATCCTCACATAGCAAAGTCACACAGGACCCAATCAATGTGCTCTGGGGTACTTGTGACTGCAGCTTATCAGATATCGTCAGCTGCTATCTTGTGTGAGCATGTGTCACAAGTAACAAACACGCTCATTTTGCTCTTTGTCCCTCAGTGCAGACATAGGGAGGATGCAGACTATTGTTCGGTGTTCCTCCCTGGGAGCTCTGTCAACATGTACTGAAACTATTTCATGTATGGTTATAGACTGATTTTCAGGCTGTGGAATTGGGGAATTCTTTGGCCAAGGGTATCTTTTGTGGACTATGGCCAGGGAATTATCATTCCCCCAGTCAGAAAATTTGTCTTGAGCTGCCAGAGAATTCCAGAAATGCTGGTTTGGGGCAACAGTGTGTCTAGAAGTGATGACATTGTTTTCTCTGGGAAGTCCCCTCCGTGCTGAGATACTACTGAAGAAGGAACACTGATTTCTTGCTTACACTTAATCAGACTTGTTGACATTTAAATGGAAAAAGAAAAAAAACGCAGCCTTAAGTACATTAATGGTATAGAAAAGAAAGATATAGATTACATGGACCCTCTATAGAAGCAAATCTTGCATGAAATTCTTGTCATTTGATTAATATCTCAAATCAAAAGTCTTACCACATTGCAATCTGGGAATCAAGCCAGATTAGTAACTAAAACATATATTTTCAGTATAACTGTGTTCATAATGACAGGACCACATGGTCACAGTTTCAAACTAAATAAAATCTTTCTATTACTGTCCTATTTCTAAGACACCAGGCAGTACCTTTAAAAACAAAGCAAACCAGATCAGCTTGTAGAAAGAAAGATACTGTTTAAGAGAGCTGGTGATGGAGACCTGTACAACGTTGGAAGCTGGAGTACAGTGAGGTGCCTTTGGAATTTCCCACCTGGTGGGGCAGGGTAAGAGTGACTTCCACTAATTTTTCACTTTTATAAATCTGAATCACCTTTATTTCCCCCTTTTTTTTAATAGAGGTATGTTAGCCCATCCTACTGGTAAAACCAAGTCTCACCAACTCATCACACACTTGTAGAACACCACGCTAATTAACACCCCACCTCTAGGTGCTCAATTCCCTACTTGCTGCTAGGCCTGCAGATACTACAGGCTTCCTTTGCTGTTGCCCGAAACAGAACCTGACATCACAAGCACTCCTATTTTAGAAACTGTTTCTTTATATAGCAAGCCTCATGCACTTTGGCACACATGATGATGGCCTTATTTAAGCACTGCCCTAGGAAAAGAGAAGCAGAGGAGCCACAAACCTCTGCCCCCTCTCTCTCTGCACACTGGCTCCCGCAGCCAACACCTCCTCAGCAGCATTATTTCTAGGCAGCCCAGGATCCCCAATCACATGCCAAGGTTTGTGCTAGGAGCTGTTCAAACACAAAGAGATAGTCCTGTCAGCAAAGCACTTATCCTGCTCATAATCACAGCAAATTTAGAATTTCTTTCATGTTTCCATAGTAGTGATGTATTCTAGCAAGAATTAATTTAGTAACTCAGAGACCTGTATGGAGGACAGCAAGGTGCATTCAAAATGCCAAAATCTTACTCAGATTTTAAACCATTCTGCAAATCTATGCCTCTACAGGCAAAAACATTGCTTTAAAATAAACATTACAAAATTATAAAAACCTGGACATTGTAGGATTTGGGGTTTTTTGCTTATTTAACATTATATAAAGTATGAAAATTAATGTGACATGTGGATAACTTATTCTCTCCAGAACGTGCTTTACAAGTCATAGATTCTATATGATGTTGCTGTTGCTATAGTAACTCTTTTTTACGGCAGAGCAAATACTCATACAAAACCTTCTGACTTTTAGTAAGAAAATTTGCATTCTCAAAATGTTTTCAAGTAAAGTTTATGACCTAAAAATAATGGATTCATTGTCTTTCCCTTCCCCCATCTCTCTCAGCTAGATAGAAGCAATTAAAAATATGCTTCCTTGATCAAAGACTTATTCTGTGATCTCAAAAGTGATTTCATCTCACCGCTAAATTTTATGCAATCCAGTAATTTAAAGTAAAATCAAATGAGGCTTCCTATGTTAACTACTGTAGTAGATTTCCCTCTTTTTTCTTTTCCTTTTTTTTTTTGGTTTTGTTTAAAGGTGATTAATTACTCAAATGCAGTGTGAACCATTCACTTAATACACGGTGTGTAAGCTCAGTTCTTTTTATCTTCTCTGTTTTGAACACCCAACTGGCCAGTTCTACCCCACAGAACTAATGCAAGACAAAAAAAAAAATCAATGGCACACACTTTGGATAAATACCTCTAGACTGTACATTTGCCAAGAGAGCTTCTAAGATCAGCTCTGTAAATGTCACGATCCTTAATGCTATTGTGGTATAACTGAAGAGCGTTCCTTGAGCCCATTTGGCTAGGCTGACTAGCGCACTTTGTTTTCCCAGGAGAAGAAAGCAGAGTAGTAAACCATTTTTGCAGAATGTCATTCTCCCACAACAGTTTATGAAAGAAACATCTGTGACAAGAATCTTTAATGCTTTTCTCAAAGCCAAGCTGACAGTAAAAGAGCATTGCTAAAAGTGGCAAATCAATCCCATTCCACTCCTTCTAGAGCAGGACACCTAATTTGCTATGTATCACATGTATTTTCTTCACATGTGCTGAGAGGCTGTGACATTGATGTGGTGGCTGTCGTCCAAGCTTCTGTTGAATAAACACTTTGGCCATATAGCAGGCAAAGCTGGCATGTTTAGCAATGTCTGTTGTCCACTGTGAGTTTACTTCACCTCGGGGAAAGGTTTGTTTAAATGTGGAGATATAAACAGTATCTTTGAAGGCTGGTTTGAAAACTGCAAATCATATAGAGTGCACTCTGTAATTGTGGGGGGATTTTTAAACTTGGCTTGCTTAGTATAGTGTGAGGGGATTTGTACTACCTGGAAACATAGACAAATGAGGGAAGTAACAGTGACTACTATGCAGCAGCTAAAACTTATCTCATTACTGATTGTGTGCAGATTGTGGCGCAAAAATATTATTTATCTGAAGCCAGCCAGTGTATCTGGATCAGAAAAAATAATTTGTATATTTAGTTAGTCAAAACATCTGATATCTGATATCAATCAAAGTTCTGGTGAATGGTGTCCTAGGGAAACTGAGATGAATGAAGTGAATGAATCAAGGATTTTTCTTAAGATACTAGTATTTTTTAAAATATGTAACACTAGTTTTTATTATCTCTAAATTAAACTAAATCCTTAAATAAATTTATGATGCCTATAACATTTAAATTCATCTATTTTGAAGCTTTTTGTAAAATAAAATTAGATAGAAGGGGGACCACAACTTTCGACATGGGTCATATTCACTATAACATTGCTCTTTCATGTAAGGATGTTAAACATACTGCCTGCCTTGTCACCCTTCACACCATGAGCACAAGGGCCAAGCAATGTAGTTTTTCAGCACTATCAGATCTCCCACTGAATCCCACGGGAGTTCTGGGTGAGGCTGGAGTACACACTGTAATGTGATGCCATCTAGATTGTGAATTGATAGCTCCAAGGGCCTTTCCTGTCAAAGAGATGAATATCCACAGCTCTGCAAAGTGGTGAGATTAAAGACTGAAATGACATGGGCTGCAGTGAAAATAGCCATGATGCACATGAATGGTAGATGGTTTGTACCCCACTCATTGTCAGGGGAACAACAGCAAAAGTGCCAAGGCAGAAACTTAGAACCCAAATTTTGCATTGAAAATAAGAGAGCCCCATGGCGGTTAACCATAGGAATTCTTTATTTAAAGAAGGTTTTTGGAATTCAAGCTATGGCATTGGGGCTGTTGTATTTTATACAGATAATAAAGTTCTGAGTTCCAAGGAAAGTCTATTTATTCCATTAGTTGCCATGGATAACACTTGGTTTTATACATCTTTAGAGCCAAAGGAGTGGAATTGCATAGAGGGACTGGAATTCAGAATACTTTCCAAACAGCTGTAACTGGCCACTCCATAGTTGTTCAATTAGTAGCACTTGATTGGATAACTAAGCCCCTCTCAGTCCTCCCGAATCCCCCCATGACTTATAAATCAGCTCAGTGACGTGTGGGCAGTGAGAAGGTGCAGAGGAACCTCCAACACTAACGATAATTAGAATGATAATCCACAGCTACA
Organism: Coracias cyanogaster; assembly: GCA_033124195.1. Taxonomy (NCBI): domain Eukaryota; kingdom Metazoa; phylum Chordata; class Aves; order Coraciiformes; family Coraciidae; genus Coracias; species Coracias cyanogaster. The sequence goes on along the minus strand of JAVSBS010007222.1, from coordinate 5,005 downwards.
TATTAACACAACAGAGAGAAGGAAGACAGACTCATCCTGAGGTTGCCTGAATAGAAAAGAAGAATTGTTTTCAGAGCAAAGGTAGACCTGAACAACTTAATCCCCTGTTCTGTCACGTCATTTCCTCCCCATTTCTCTTACCACCTACCTTATGAGAGGGAAAGATTTCACGTCTTCAGGAGGTAGGATATTCTGTTCTGCTCTCTTTTTTTAACTCAGAAAGAAAGTCCCCACACACAGTGAGAAATCTCCCTTGCAATTTTCAAGCTCATTTGAACTCGAGAATCCACTCATTTGACTTCAATAAGACAACTCTTCCGTAAGACATGCTTGGCTGGGCTGGATGCTCAGTGAGAAAACCACAGTCTGCAACCACCTGACAGCTGCCAGTCCCTTTTGTGAACATTTGGCTTTTTGAGGATAGGACCCTATTTCTGCATCTGTATGGCTCTGAGCACATTCTGTCCTGGTGGAAGTGTAGAGCTTACATACACTACCCAAAATAGGTGAATTTTTGGAAACATTGCAATACCTGTAGTAATAAACAGGCAAGCAAAGAAATCACTGCCAGGTTAACCCTGAGCCTTGAATTTGCCTGGAGTATAATGCAAGCAGGTAGTTTGCACACTACTAGGGTCTTTAAAGGAAATAAATATGGTGCATCAGATAGCAAACTGCTTTTTTTAACTCATTCTCTCCTTCCTGTTGTGTGCCCCTGCTCCCATATAGCAGATAACCAAAACATCAAAACACAATTTCATTTTATTTTTCAGAGTTCATTGGCTTACACTTGAAGGCTTTTGTTACAAAGAACAAAGCACATGTGTCTAACAGTTTGACCCTTCCTCCACCATTCCCTAGGGGCTGCAATTAAACTTTCATTTAAGTAGTCATTTAGTGTCTGGGATACTATGCTAAAATAGTTTGAGTTGCTGGTTTAGGTAAGGCCCCCCGCTGCTCTATCTACAGCATTCAGTAACACTTCTGATCACATTGGAAAGACTCTGCTAACATTGGGTGTGCTTGGGAGGACTGATTATTTAGACAGAAGAAATGAAAATAGAGAAAGGATTCTTCTTACAGAAAGGCACTGACTGCAAAGGACAACTGCAGCGTGTATTATGTGTCTATCCATTTCTTGCCCATCATTTTTTTTTCTGCCATGGGAATACATCAAAATATTGGCTTCCTGTGAATAAGGCACTTATTCATGACTTAGGACCTTGTAAATTCCATATGTGATTGTGTTAAAATATCCTTATGTTTCCCATGCTCATACTAGAATTTTACATGCCGGCATGTTCTCCACTCCTCCTGAACCACTGTACACACACAGAATTGGAAAATTTGGCTTCCTGACTTGATTTGTGCAACAGATTCTGAAAAAAAAGGTTGATTGATAGGAAAATAAGGAAAAGGTCAGAAGGTCCCTTGTTTCTATCTATACCACCTCTTATCTGCTAGTCTTTGTCACTGTTTTCCACGTTTTGGAAGAAACAATAGTCATATTTATTCCTGAATTATTTTGGTTATTCCCCCTACCTCACCCCTCCAGTCTGGTTGTTTTTATTCCACTTCTCATTCATTTCCTTGAAAGCATAAACATCAGATGAGTTTCATCCACTAGTCTCTGGCTGCAAACCAGATTCCTTTAGAGGAAACTAAGCCTAAAGCCACACTCCAGCACCAAAGTGGTACTTGAGTCACAGTCAGAAGTTGGGCTGCACCATCAACCAGTCTTCCAGTGCACAGCTAATGCATTTATTTCAGAAAGCTTTACATCACATGTGCAATGGAGACGTTCAACCCAGAGGTCTAAACTCTATTTAATTAAAAATAAATCCTGTGAACCACATGAAATAGAGTTGTGAAGAGACCAAGCACGTATTGGTCTGGTTTACAAGATCTGTTTCTATGGCACTGAATTGCAGGCTAATGTAATGTACACAGTACTGTAATGGCTGCCAAGTCTGCAGCTTCCCCTTCCAGTTGGATCACTAAGAATCTCTGTACTAGATAAGGCTATTTTCACAAAGTACATAGAAAGTTTGAGATTTTGGTCTCTACAGGTTCACAGTTTCTGGATGACTGAAAGACTGATATTTTCTCACAAGCTGCATTTCCTCAGAAAACTCGCTAAAACTCAAGGCACTCTTGTTGAGATATAAGTCCATGTCTGCACAGTGATACTAACAACAGTTCTCCATAATGATGCAAAATGGTTTTGCACTAAGACATTGTTGTCAGCTCATATGTTTCTACCAAAAGTGCACTCTACAACTAAACTGAAACTCTGCATTTGGAATTTCCTAAACTTTTGGGGCAGATGCAGTGGTTTGAAACTTGTGTGTGCATTTCTTGAAGGGTGTAATCAAAACTCAATAAATTCCCACCTCACCAACTTTAGAAAGGGATTTTAATCCAGTACTAGATTTGGATCTAAATGTCTTGCCTGAGGGCTTATTCCTGTTATCAATTAGTAGTTGTTCTTGTGATGTATCAAAAGGCAGTAGCATATAGGCTGTTGTTTAGAGATGTGCATAATGTAGCTTTAAATTTCATTGGGAAACTAAACAAAACCTCTGGCCTTAGGGCTGCATGTTCAAATACTACAGTCCCATAGTGCATTACACCAGTCAACACTTCTTTTCAAATACCACCCGCATAACAATTAACCTCACTTCAACCTTGAGGTCTCTGATTAGTGATGGCCTATTGTTTAAGTTCCATTAACATAGCCCCTGTGTTGCCCTATTCTCACTCAAATGGACTAATCAAATCAGTCACTAAGGACTTAAACTCAGAGTCCTACTTCTTTAGTAAGCAGCAATTTTCAGTTTAAGTAGAATGGGGGATGTCATCAACACAGTCACAATTAGTATAGCTCTGACATGAAAAACATTCTTAATGATCCCAAATTTGTGAAATATCAAGGGTCCCAGCAACTTGCAATATAAGATTTTCTATGTATACTAGAAAAATTACAATATCAATAGGGTAGTCAATGTCAACCTTGTACCAGACTACTCTGAAAGGACAGAACCTCAGTTGTATACCGTTTAATTTCAAAAAGTAAATGCTGTTTTGAACAAGAAGAAATAAAAACATGTTACAACATTTTTAAAATGTTATTTTTCACTACCCAGACCACATTTATTATGTAAAAAAGGAAGCATTGTGTTTTTTTTCCAATTCTAGTTACAAAGTTGTTATTCTTGACATTCTTCTTACTTGGATGGCACAACTATGTTGTCATTCCCATTAATTGATACTTGCTGTTTCAATCATTTGTAAATAAAGATGCTTTGGTATTATTTCTTTGGTTTATTTTTAACATTGTCTTCTAGTTCTAACAAGGTAATGGATGATTCAAGCACAAACTTCTGCGACGATATAATGGGAAATTCATGGAAAATGTGAGTTAGGCCAAATCTTCAAAGGGGCAGTATGCATGTGGTGAGAGTTCCCGCCCACTTATCAGCATAGATACCCACTGTGCACAGGCAAGAAATTATTTTATTTTTGTGCACGTGCACTTACTGCATGAGCAGCATGTTCATTTTCCACCCATTCAAATCTTGCTTTCCTTTGAACACACAGCAAAAAGTCAAAGTGGGAAGCCACTGGCCATTGAGCAGGACATTGAGGACACTGAGGATTTTCAAAATGGAGCCTTTGTGGCAGATAAGAATTTGCTGTTATTGTAACTGGTAATTCCTACCTAATGGAAAATAAGCTTTTTTTCCTTTTTCCCTTGTCGTCTTGTTTTCCTGCCAAACTGCATCCGCTTTCTCAGTCAAATACTTTATCAGACCGTGGCAGAATCATGCTCTCTCATCTCCTCAGAATATGATGAAATTTCTAGATAATGTTCACATGTAGCTTTTCTTTTATGATCAGCTAGAACATTGCGCACAGAATAAACATTGCCAGATGCATTAAATGTTTTACTTCTCTGCTTCAGAGAATGAAATTTGGCAGAAATATTCCCTAATTTAAATCCAGCTTTTGTCTGCCTCATTGCTTTACACACCATGTAGTGAAAGAACTGGCTTCACACGGCTCCCACACCACCAGTCCATCTGACTGACAATAGATCCAATTTACATTACATGGGAGGCCATGTGAGCAGTCCATTCTGCTCCTCCATCTCCACCGACAGCTGGAACTGGACTTGGACTAAATGCCAAGGGAATTTGCATGATAGTCCATTTGGAGCACATATGCTATAAATTCACCATTCCCGCAAAATGGCAACCCATAGGCATCATCTACACAGAAGTTACATGAATTTAAATTAAAAACAATTTAGTCCAAACCAGAATGAACTTCTGTATGAACACTTGTAGTAGTTTAAGACCATCTCACTTCAGTTTATCCAGCACGGGTGACATTTCCCAATAGAGAGTTAATTAAATTCAAGAGAATGTAGATGTTACCAAGCAGCCTCCATCTTTAATTAAATTCACTTTAAACCTCACCTTTAGCCCCTTTGCTGACAGGGGCTCTGCCAAATTGGCTGGGGCTATTCATCATACCTGCCATTCAGAATCAGGGGTGGGTTCTCCTGCAGTCCTCTTCTTGCTTGCATTACCCACAGTCAATCGTTTCCTCCTCTTTGGAGGACTCCAGAAGTGGCATCACACATCACCCAGTGCTGGGTTAGGTTTGATCCTTCCAGCACCATCACCGAAGGCACTGGGGCAGTAGCTTCTGGAGTGGCAAAAGCTACATCCATTCTCCAGCCATTGTTTTGTGGATGTTACCCCTGGGCACTGACCCCCTGCCTGCACTGCCTCCTGTTGCTCTTTTGTTCAAGAGGAAACTTGTCATTTAGAGCCTGATTATTAGTTTTCTTTTCTCTTCCCTTCCAAGTCTTCCTTTAACTGGATCATCACCAGTTTTAGAAGAGTTTCCCCTTTCTAAAGAAAACAAAACAGAATAAACAGCCTCTTCCCAGTCCCTGCCAGAGCTCTCTTCTATTCACCAACATCCATTTTCTCCC